>OY743224.1:68483144-68682980 GCA_963555765.1 Orthonevra nobilis
TAAGCAAAATCGCCTCGGATTTCAAATGTCTGTATTTTTGTCAATAAAAGGTTCTTAGAGCTAAATTTTCTAATTTGTGCTCAGTAAGTGATACTCATGATTATCTGTATGATAGAAATCGTCATTTGCGAATTCAGGAAAAAAGTGCATTTTGAAACCATGGGCTATAGTCCAGCAGAATTAAGCAAAATAGCCTCGGATTTCAAATGTCTGTATTTTTGTGAATATTTGGTTCTCAGAGCTAAATTTTCTAATTTGTGCTCAGTAAGTGATGCTCGTGATTATCTGTATGATAGAAATCGTCATTTGCGAATTCAGGAAAAAAGTGCATTTTGAAACCATGGGCTATAGTCCAGCAGAATTAAGCAAAATCGCCTCGGATTTCAAATGTCTGTATTTTTGTCAATAAAAGGTTCTTAGAGCTAAATTTTCTAATTTGTGCTCAGTAAGTGATACTCATGATTATCTGTATGATAGAAATCGTCATTTGCGAATTCAGGAAAAAAGTGCATTTTGAAACCATGGCTATAGTCCAGCAGAATTAAGCAAAATAGCCTCGGATTTCAAATGTCTGCATTTTTGTGAATATTTGGTTCTCAGAGCTAAATTTTCTAATTTGTGCTCAGTAAGTGATACTCATGATTATCTGTATGATAGAAATCGTCATTTGCGAATTCAGGAAAAAAGTGCATTTTGAAACCATGGGCTATAGTCCAGCAGAATTAAGCAAAATAGCCTCGGATTTCAAATGTCTGCATTTTTGTGAATATTTGGTTCTCATAGCTAAATTTTCTAATTTGTGCTCAGTAAGTGATACTCATGATTATCTGTATGATAGAAATCGGACATTTGAAATCCGAGGCTATTTTGCTTAATTCTGCTGGACTATAGCCCATGGTTTCAACATGCACTTTTTTCCTCAATTCGCAAATGACGATTTCTTTGATATTGATAATCATGAGTATCACTTACTGAGCACAAATTAGAAAATTTAGCTATGAGAACCAAATATTCACAAAAATACAGACATTTTGCGAATTCAGGAAAAAAGTGCATTTTGAAACCATGGGCCTATAGTCCAGCAGAATTAAGCAAAAATAGCCTCGGATTTCAAATGTCTGTATTTTTGTCAATAAAAGGTTCTTAGAGCTAAATTTTCTAATTTGTGCTCAGTAAGTGATACTAATGATTATCTGTATGATAGAAATCGTCATTTGCGAATTCAGGAAAAAGTGCATTTTGAAACCATGGGCTATAGTCCAGCAGAATTAAGCAAAATAGCCTCGGATTTCAAATGTCTGTATTTTTGTGAATATTTGGTTCTCATAGCTAAATTTTCTAATTTGTGCTCAGTAAGTGATACTCATGATTATCAATATCAAAGAAATCGTCATTTGCGAATTCAGGAAAAAAGTGCATTTTGAAACCATGGGCTATAGTCCAGCAGAATTAAGCAAAATAGCCTCGGATTTCAAATGTCTGTATTTTTGTCAATAAAAGGTTCTTAGAGCTAAATTTTCTAATTTGTGCTCAGTAAGTGATACTCATGATTATCTGCATGATAGAAATCGTCATTTGCGAATTCAGGAAAAAAGTGCATTTTGAAACCATGGGCTATAGTCCAGCAGAATTAAGCAAAATAGCCTCGGATTTCAAATGTCTGTATTTTTGTGAATATTTGGTTCTCAGAGCTAAATTTTCTAATTTGTGCTCAGTAAGTGATGCTCGTGATTATCTGTATGATAGAAATCGTCATTTGCGAATTCAGGAAAAAAGTGCATTTTGAAACCATGGGCTATAGTCCAGCAGAATTAAGCAAAATCGCCTCGGATTTCAAATGTCTGTATTTTTGTCAATAAAAGGTTCTTAGAGCTAAATTTTCTAATTTGTGCTCAGTAAGTGATACTCATGATTATCTGTATGATAGAAATCGTCATTTGCGAATTCAGGAAAAAAGTGCATTTTGAAACCATGGGCTATAGTCCAGCAGAATTAAGCAAAATAGCCTCGGATTTCAAATGTCTGCATTTTTGTGAATATTTGGTTCTCAGAGCTAAATTTTCTAATTTGTGCTCAGTAAGTGATACTCATGATTATCAATATCAAAGAAATCGTCATTTGCGAATTCAAGAAAAAAGTGCATTTTGAAACCATGGGCTATAGTCCAGCAGAATTAAGCAAAATAGCCTCGGATTTCAAATGTCTGCATTTTTGTGAATATTTGGTTCTCAGAGCTAAATTTTCTAATTTGTGCTCAGTAAGTGATGCTCGTGATTATCTGTATGATAGAAATCGTCATTTGCGAATTCAGAAAAAAAAGTGCATTTTGAAACCATGGGCTATAGTCCAGCAGAATTAAGCAAAATAGCCTCGGATTTCAAATGTCTGTATTTTTGTGAATATTTGGTTCTCAGAGCTAAATTTTCTAATTTGTGCTCAGTAAGTGATGCTCGTGATTATCTGTATGATAGAAATCGTCATTTGCGAATTCAGGAAAAAAGTGCATTTTGAAACCATGGGCTATAGTCCAGCAGAATTAAGCAAAATAGCCTCGAATTTCAAATGTCTGTATTTTGTGAATATTTGGTTCTCAGAGCTAAATTTTCTAATTTGTGCTCAGTAAGTGATACTCATGATTATCAATATCAAAGAAATCGTCATTTGCGAATTCAAGAAAAAAGTGCATTTTGAAACCATGGGCTATAGTCCAGCAGAATTAAGCAAAATAGCCTCGGATTTCAAATGTCTGTATTTTTGTGAATATTTGGTTCTCAGAGCTAAATTTTCAAATGTGTGTTCAGTAAATGATGGTCATGGTTATCAACATCATAGAAATCGACATTTGCGAATTCGAGAAAAAAAGTGCATTTTGAACCCATGGGCTATAGTCAGTCAGAATTAAGCAAAAAAGCCTCGGATTTCAAATGTCTGTATTTTTGTGAATATTTGGTTCTCAGAGCTAAATTTTCTTATTTGTGCTCAGTAAGTGATGCTCGTGATTATCTGTATGATAGAAATCGTCATTTGCGAATTCATGAAAAAAGTGCATTTTGAAACCATGGGCTATAGTCCAGCAGAATTAAGCAAAATAGCCTCGGATTTCAAATGTCTGTATTTTTGTGAATATTTGGTTCTCATAGCTAAATTTTCTAATTTGTGCTCAGTAAGTGATACTCATGATTATCAATATCAAAGAAATCGTCATTTGCGAATTCAGGAAAAAAGTGCATTTTGAAACCATGGGCTATAGTCCAGCAGAATTAAGCAAAATAGCCTCGGATTTCAAATGTCTGTATTTTTGTGAATATTTGGTTCTCATAGCTAAATTTTCTAATTTGTGCTCAGTAAGTGATACTCATGATTATCAATATCAAAGAAATCGTCATTTGCGAATTCAGGAAAAAAGTGCATTTTGAAACCATGGGCTATAGTCCAGCAGAATTAAGCAAAATAGCCTCGGATTTCAAATGTCTGTATTTTTGTGAATATTTGGTTCTCATAGCTAAATTTTCTAATTTGTGCTCAGTAAGTGATACTCATGATTATCAATATCAAAGAAATCGTCATTTGCGAATTCAGGAAAAAAGTGCATTTTGAAACCATGGGCTATAGTCCAGCAGAATTAAGCAAAATAGCCTCGGATTTCAAATGTCTGTATTTTTGTGAATATTTGGTTCTCATAGCTAAATTTTCTAATTTGTGCTCAGTAAGTGATGCTCGTGATTATCTGTATGATAGAAATCGTCATTTGCGAATTCAGGAAAAAAGTGCATTTTGAAACCATGGGCTATAGTCCAGCAGAATTAAGCAAAATAGCCTCGGATTTCAAATGTCTGTATTTTTGTGAATATTTGGTTCTCATAGCTAAATTTTCTAATTTGTGCTCAGTAAGTGATACTCATGATTATCAATATCAAAGAAATCGTCATTTGCGAATTCAGGAAAAAAGTGCATTTTGAAACCATGGGGCTATAGTCCAGCAGAATTAAGCAAAATAGCCTCGGATTTCAAATGTCTGTATTTTTGTGAATATTTGGTTCTCATAGCTAATTTTCTAATTTGTGCTCAGTAAGTGATACTCATGATTATCAATATCAAAGAAATCGTCATTTGCGAATTCAGGAAAAAAGTGCATTTTGAAACCATGGGCTATAGTCCAGCAGAATTAAGCAAAATAGCCTCGGATTTCAAATGTCTGTATTTTTGTGAATATTTGGTTCTCATAGCTAAATTTTCTAATTTGTGCTCAGTAAGTGATACTCATGATTATCAATATCAAAGAAATCGTCATTTGCGAATTCAGGAAAAAAGTGCATTTTGAAACCATGGGCTATAGTCCAGCAGAATTAAGCAAAATAGCCTCGGATTACAAATGTCTGTATTTTTGTGAATATTTGGTTCTCAGAGCCAAATTTTCTAATTTGTGCTCAGTAAGTGATGCTCGTGATTATCAGTATGATAGAAATCGTCATTTGCGAATTCAGGAAAAAAGTGCATTTTGAAACCATGGGCTACAGTCCAGCAGAATTAAGCAAAATAGCCTCGGATTTCAAATGTCTGTATTTTTGTCAATAAAAGGTTCTTAGAGCTAAATTTTCTAATTTTTGCTCAGTAAGTGATACTCATTATTATCAATATCAAAGAAATCGTCATTTGCGAATTCAGGAAAAAAGTGCATTTTGAAACCATGGGATATAGTCCAGCAGAATTAAGCAAAATAGCCTCGGATTTCAAATGTCTGTATTTTTGTGAATATTTGGTTCTCATAGCTAAATTTTCTAATTTGTGCTCAGTAAGTGATACTCATGATTATCAATATCAAAGAAATCGTCATTTGCGAATTCAGGAAAAAAGTGCATTTTGAAACCATGGGCTATAGTCCAGCAGAATTAAGCAAAATAGCCTCGGATTACAAATGTCTGTATTTTTGTGAATATTTGGTTCTCAGAGCCAAATTTTCTAATTTGTGCTCAGTAAGTGATGCTCGTGATTATCAGTATGATAGAAATCGTCATTTGCGAATTCAGGAAAAAAGTGCATTTTGAAAGCATGGGCTATAGTCCAGCAGAATTAAGCAAAATAGCCTCGGATTTCAAATGTCTGTATTTTTGTGAATATTTGGTTCTCAGAGCTAAATTTTCAAATGTGTGTTCAGTAATTGATGGTCATGGTTATCAACATCATAGAAATCGACATTTGCGAATTCGAGAAAAAAAGTGCATTTTGAAACCATGGGCTATAGTCCAGCAGAATTAAGCAAAATAGCCTCGGATTTCAAATGTCTGTATTTTTGTGAATATTTGGTTCTCAGAGCCAAATTTTCTAATTTGTGCTCAGTAAGTGATGCTCGTGATTATCAGTATGATAGAAATCGTTATTTGCGAATTCAGGAAAAAAGTGCATTTTGAAACCATGGGATATAGTCCAGCAGAATTAAGCAAAATAGCCTCGGATTTCAAATGTCTGTATTTTTGTGAATATTTGGTTCTCATAGCTAAATTTTCTAATTTGTGCTCAGTAAGTGATACTCATGATTATCAATATCAAAGAAATCGTCATTTGCGAATTCAGGAAAAAAGTGCATTTTGAAACCATGGGCTATAGTCCAGCAGAATTAAGCAAAATAGCCTCGGATTACAAATGTCTGTATTTTTGTGAATATTTGGTTCTCAGAGCCAAATTTTCTAATTTGTGCTCAGTAAGTGATGCTCGTGATTATCAGTATGATAGAAATCGTCATTTGCGAATTCAGGAAAAAAGTGCATTTTGAAACCATGGGCTATAGTCCAGCAGAATTAAGCAAAATAGCCTCGGATTTCAAATGTCTGTATTTTTGTCAATAAAAGGTTCTTAGAGCTAAATTTTCTAATTTGTGCTCAGTAAGTGATACTCATGATTATCAATATCAAAGAAATCGTCATTTGCGAATTCAGGAAAAAAGTGCATTTTGAAACCATGGGATATAGTCCAGCAGAATTAAGCAAAATAGCCTCGGATTTCAAATGTCTGTATTTTTGTGAATATTTGGTTCTCATAGCTAAATTTTCTAATTTGTGCTCAGTAAGTGATACTCATGATTATCAATATCAAAGAAATCGTCATTTGCGAATTCAGGAAAAAAGTGCATTTTGAAACCATGGGCTATAGTCCAGCAGAATTAAGCAAAATAGCCTCGGATTTCAAATGTCTGTATTTTTGTGAATATTTGGTTCTCAGAGCTAAATTTTCAAATGTGTGTTCAGTAAATGATGGTCATGGTTATCAACATCATAGAAATCGACATTTGCGAATTCGAGAAAAAAAAATTGCATTTTGAAACCATGGGCTATAGTCCAGCAGAATTAAGCAAAATAGCCTCGGATTTCAAATGTCTGTATTTTTGTGAATATTTGGTTCTCATAGCTAAATTTTCTAATTTGTGCTCAGTAAGTGATACTCAGTAAGTGATACTCATGATTTTCAATATCAAAGAAATCGTCATTTGCGAATTCAGGAAAACAGTGCATTTTGAAACCATGGGCTATAGTCCAGCAGAATTAAGCAAAATAGCCTCGGATTTCAAATGTCTGTATTTTTGTGAATATTTGGTTCTCAGAGCCAAATTTTCTAATTTGTGCTCAGTAAGTGATGCTCGTGATTATCAGTATGATAGAAATCGTCATTTGCGAATTCAGGAAAAAAGTGCATTTTGAAACCATGGGCTATAGTCCAGCAGAATTAAGCAAAATAGCCTCGGATTTCAAATGTCTGTATTTTTGTCAATAAAAGGTTCTTAGAGCTAAATTTTCTAATTTGTGCTCAGTAAGTGATACTCATGATTATCAATATCAAAGAAATCGTCATTTGCGAATTCAGGAAAAAAGTGCATTTTGAAACCATGGGCTATAGTCCAGCAGAATTAAGCAAAATAGCCTCGGATTTCAAATGTCTGTATTTTTGTGAATATTTGGTCCTCAGAGCTAAATTTTCAAATGTGTGTTCAGTAGGTGATGCTGGTGAATATCAACATCATAGAAATCGACATTTGCGAATTCGAGAAAGAAGTGCATTTTGAAACCATGGGCTATAGTCAGCAAGAATTAAGCAAAAAAGCCTCGGAATTCATATCTCTGTATTTTTGTCTATAATTGGTTCTCAGAGCTAAATTTTCAAATGTGTGTTCAGTAAATGATGCTGGTGAATATCAACATCATAGAAATGGACATTTGCGTATTCAAGAAAAAAGTGCATTTTGAACCCATGGGCTATAGTCAGTCAGAATTAAGCAAAAAAGCCTCGGAATTCATATCTCTGTATTTTTGTCTTTAATTATTTCTCAGGGCTAAATTTTCAAATGTGTGTTCAGTAAATAATGCTGGTGAATATCAACATCATAGAAATCGACATTTGCGTATTCGAGAAAAAAGTGCATTTTGAAACCATGAGCTATATAGTCAGTAAGAATTAAGCAAAAAAGGATCGGAATTCATTTCTCTGTATTTTTGTCAACAAAAGGTTCTCAGACCTAAATTTTCAAATGTGTGTTCAGTAGGTGATGCTGGTGAATATCAACATCATAGAAATGGACATTTGCGTATTCAAGAAAAAAGTGCATTTTGAACCCATGGGCTATGGTCAGTCAGAATTAAGCAAAAAAGCCTCGGAATTCATATCTCTGTATTTTTGTCAATAATTCTTTCTCAGAGCTAAATTTTCAAATGTGTGTTCAGTAAATGATGGTCATGATTATCAACATCATAGAAATCGACATTTGCGTATTCGAGAAAAAGTGCATTTTGAAACCATGGGCTATATATAGTCAGTAAGAATTAAGCAAAAAAGGATCGGAATTCATGTCTCTGTATTTTTGTCAATAATTCTTTCTCAGAGCTAAATTTTCAAATGTGTGTTCAGTAAATGATGGTCATGATTATCAACATCATAGAAATCGACATTTGCGAATTCGAGAAAAAAGTGCATTTTGAAACCATGGGCTATAGTCAGCAAGAATTAAGCAAAAAAGGATCGGAATTCATGTCTCTGTATTTTTGTCAATAATTCTTTCTCAGAGCTAAATTTTCAAATGTGTGTTCAGTAAATGATGGTCATGATTTTCAACATCATAGAAATCGACATGTGCGTATTCGGGAAAAAAAGTGCATTTTGAAACCATGGGCTATATAGTCAGTAAGAATTAATCAAAAAAGCCTCGGAATTCATATCTCTGTATTTTTGTCTATAATTATTTCTCAGGGCTAAATTTTCAAATGTGTGTTCGGTAAATGATGCTGGTGAATATCAACATCATAGAAATGGACATTTGCGTATTCAAGAAAAAAGTACATTTTGAACCCATGGGCTATAGTCAGTCAGAATTAAGCAAAAAAGCCTCGGAATTAATATCTCTGTATTTTTGTCAATGATTGGTTCTCAGAGCTAAATTTTCAAATGTGCGTTCAGTAAATGATGGTCATGATTTTCAACATCATAGAAATCGACATGTGCGTATTCGGGAAAAAAGTGCATTTTGAAACCATGGGCTATATATAGTCAGTAAGAATTAAGCAAAAAAGGATCGGAATTCATGTCTCTGTATTTTTGTCAATAATTCTTTCTCAGAGCTAAATTTTCAAATATGTGTTCAGTAAATGATGGTCATGATTATCAACATCATAGAAATCGACATTTGCGTATTCGAGAAAAAAGTGCATTTTGAAACCATGAGCTATATAGTCAGTAAGAATTAAGCAAAAAAGGATCGGAATTCATTTCTCTGTATTTTTGTCAACAAAAGGTTCTCAGACCTAAATTTTCAAATGTGTGTTCAGTAGGTGATGCTGGTGAATATCAACATCATAGAAATCGACATTTGCGAATTCGAGAAAAAAGTGCATTTTGAAACCATGGGCTATAGTCAGCAAGAATTAAGCAAAAAAGCCTCGGAATTCATATCTCTGTATTTTTGTCTATAATTGGTTCTCAGAGCTAAATTTTCAAATGTGTGTTCAGTAAATGATGCTGGTGAATATCAACATCATAGAAATGGACATTTGCGTATTCAAGAAAAAAGTGCATTTTGAAACCATGGGCTATATAGTCAGTAAGAATTAAGCAAAAAAGCCTCGGAATTCATATCTCTGTATTTTTGTCTATAATTATTTCTCAGGGCGTAATTTTCAAATGTGTGTTCAGTAAATAATGCTTGTGAATATCAACATCATAGAAATCGACATTTGCGTATTCGAGAAAAAGTGCATTTTGAAACCATGGGCTATATATAGTCAGTAAGAATTAAGCAAAAAAGGATCGGAATTCATGTCTCTGTATTTTTGTCAATAATTCTTTCTCAGAGCTAAATTTTCAAATGTGTGTTCAGTAAATGATGATCATGATTATCAACATCATAGAAATCGACATTTGCGTATTCGAGAAAAAAGTGCATTTTGAAACCATGAGCTATATAATCAGTAAGAATTAAGCAAAAAAGGATCGGAATTCATTTCTCTGTATTTTTGTCAACAAAAGGTTCTCAGACCTAAATTTTCAAATGTGTGTTCAGTAAATGATGGTCATGATTATCAACATCATAGAAATGGACATTTGCGTATTCAAGAAAAAAGTGCATTTTGAACCCATGGGCTATAGTCAGTCAGAATTAAGCAAAAAAGCCTCGGAATTAATATCTCTGTATTTTTGTCAATGATTGGTTCTCAGAGCTAAATTTTCAAATGTGTGTTCAGTAAATGATGGTCATGATTTTCAACATCATAGAAATCGACATGTGCGTATTCGGGAAAAAAAGTGCATTTTGAAACCATGGGCTATATAGTCAGTAAGAATTAAGCAAAAAAGCCTCGGAATTCATATCTCTGTATTTTTGTCTATAATTATTTCTCAGGGCTAAATTTTCAAATGTGTGTTCAGTAAATAATGCTGGTGAATATCAACATCATAGAAATCGACATTTGCGTATTCGAGAAAAAAGTGCATTTTGAAACCATGGGCTATATAGTCAGTAAGAATTAAGCAAAAAAGCCTCGGAATTCATATCTCTGTATTTTTGTCTATAATTATTTCTCAGGGCTAAATTTTCAAATGTGTGTTCAGTAAATAATGCTGGTGAATATCAACATCATAGAAATCGACATTTGCGTATTCGAGAAAAAAGTGCATTTTGAAACCATGGGCTATATAGTCAGTAAGAATTAAGCAAAAAAGCCTCGGAATTCATATCTCTGTATTTTTGTCTATAATTATTTCTCAGGGCTAAATTTTCAAATGTGTGTTCAGTAAATAATGCTGGTGAATATCAGCATCATAGAAATCGACATTTGCGTATTCGAGAAAAAATTGCATTTTGAAACCATGGGCTATATATAGTCAGTAAGAATTAAGCAAAAAAGCCTCGGAATTCATATCTCTGTATTTTTGTCTATAATTGGTTCTCAGAGCTAAATTTTCAAATGTGTGTTCAGTAAATGATGCTGGTGAATATCAACATCATAGAAATGGACATTTGCGTATTCAAGAAAAAAGTGCATTTTGAACCCATGGGCTATAGTCAGTCAGAATTAAGCAAAAAAGCCTCGGAATTAATATCTCTGTATTTTTGTCAATGATTGGTTCTCAGAGCTAAATTTTCAAATGTGTGTTCAGTAAATGATGGTCATGATTTTCAACATCATAGAAATCGACATGTTCGTATTCGGGAAAAAAAGTGCATTTTGAAACCATGGGCTATATAGTCAGTAAGAATTAAGCAAAAAAGCCTCGGAATTCATATCTCTGTATTTTTGTCTATAATTATTTCTCAGGGCTAAATTTTCAAATGTGTGTTCAGTAAATAATGCTGGTGAATATCAACATCATAGAAATCGACATTTGCGTATTCGAGAAAAAAGTGCATTTTGAAACCATCTGCTATATATAGTCAGTAAGAATTAAGCAAAAAAGGATCGGAATTCATGTCTCTGTATTTTTGTCAATAATTCTTTCTCAGAGCTAAATTTTCAAATGTGTGTTCAGTAAATGATGGTCATGATTATCAACATCATAGAAATCGACATTTGCGTATTCGAGAAAAAAGTGCATTTTGAAACCATGAGCTATATAGTCAGTAAGAATTAAGCAAAAAAGGATCGGAATTCATTTCTCTGTATTTTTGTCAACAAAAGGTTCTCAGACCTAAATTTTCAAATGTGTGTTCAGTAGGTGATGCTGATGAATATCAACATCATAGAAATCGACATTTGCGAATTCGAGAAAAAAGTGCATTTTGAAACCATGGGCTATATAGTCAGTAAGAATTAAGCAAAAAAGCCTCGGAATTCATATCTCTGTATTTTTGTCTATAATTGGTTCTCAGAGCTAAATTTTCAAATGTGTGTTCAGTAAATGATGCTGGTGAATATCAACATCATAGAAATGGACATTTGCGTATTCAAGAAAAAAGTGCATTTTGAACCCATGGGCTATAGTCAGTCAGAATTAAGCAAAAAAGCCTCGGAATTAATATCTCTGTATTTTTGTCAATGATTGGTTCTCAGAGCTAAATTTTCAAATGTGTGTTCAGTAAATGATGGTCATGATTTTCAACATCATAGAAATCGACATGTTCGTATTCGGGAAAAAAAGTGCATTTTGAAACCATGGGCTATATAGTCAGTAAGAATTAAGCAAAAAAGCCTCGGAATTCATATCTCTGTATTTTTGTCTATAATTATTTCTCAGGGCTAAATTTTCAAATGTGTGTTCAGTAAATAATGCTGGTGAATATCAACATCATAGAAATCGACATTTGCGTATTCGAGAAAAAAGTGCATTTTGAAACCATGGGCTATATATAGTCAGTAAGAATTTAGCAAAAAAGGATCGGAATTCATGTCTCTGTATTTTTGTCAATAATTCTTTCTCAGAGCTAAATTTTCAAATGTGTGTTCAGTAAATGATGGTCATGATTATCAACATCATAGAAATCGACATTTGCGTATTCGAGAAAAAAGTGCATTTTGAAACCATGAGCTATATAGTCAGTAAGAATTAAGCAAAAAAGGATCGGAATTCATTTCTCTGTATTTTTGTCAACAAAAGGTTCTCAGACCTAAATTTTCAAATGTGTGTTCAGTAGGTGATGCTGGTGAATATCAACATCATAGAAATCGACATTCGCGAATTCGAGAAAAAAGTGCATTTTGAAACCATGGGCTATAGTCAGCAAGAATTAAGCAAAAAAGCCTCGGAATTCATATCTCTGTATTTTTGTCTATAATTGGTTCTCAGAGCTAAATTTTCAAATGTGTGTTCAGTAAATGATGCTGGTGAATATCAACATCATAGAAATGGACATTTGCGTATTCTGCGTATTTCTCAGGGCTAAATTTTCAAATGTGTGTTCAGTAAATAATGCTGGTGAATATCAACATCATAGAAATCGACATTTGCGTATTCGAGAAAAAAGTGCATTTTGAAACCATGGGCTATATATAGTCAGTAAGAATTTAGCAAAAAAGGATCGGAATTCATGTCTCTGTATTTTTGTCAATAATTCTTTCTCAGAGCTAAATTTTCAAATGTGTGTTCAGTAAATAATGCTGGTGAATATCAACATCATAGAAATCGACATTTGCGTATTCGAGAAAAAAGTGCATTTTGAAACCATGGGCTATATATAGTCAGTAAGAATTAAGCAAAAAAGGATCGGAATTCATGTCTCTGTATTTTTGTCAATAATTCTTTCTCAGAGCTAAATTTTCAAATGTGTGTTCAGTAAATGATGGTCATGATTATCAACATCATAGAAATCGACATTTGCGTATTCGAGAAAAAAGTGCATTTTGAAACCATGAGCTATATAGTCAGTAAGAATTAAGCAAAAAAGGATCGGAATTCATTTCTCTGTATTTTTGTCAACAAAAGGTTCTCAGACCTAAATTTTCAAATGTGTGTTCAGTAGGTGATGCTGGTGAATATCAACATCATAGAAATCGACATTTGCGAATTCGAGAAAAAAGTGCATTTTGAAACCATGGGCTATAGTCAGTCAGAATTAAGCAAAAAAGCCTCGGAATTCATATTTCTGTATTTTTGTCAATAAAAGGTTCTCAGAGCTTAATTTCAAAATGTGTGTTCAGTAGATGATGATCGTGAATTAGATGTCCGGGATCGAACCATAAGTTCTTTTAGCACTGGCAGCTCTCTGGACCAGCATCGTTCTTATACAGCCGACATCGCGCGATCGACCGCTACCGTTCGCCACTGCAACCAATCCAGGTTCGGTGCAATCATACGATGAATTCGCCAATGGTTGTGCATTGAGTGCAATCACACGATATCACGCCAGTATCATCCGTTCCATCGTGGTCCGTTTTTGTTGTTGAATAGGTTGCCTCTTTTCAAATGAGTGCAACACAAGCTTATCTTTTAACTCAAATGCCAGAATTTTACTTTGCAATGATAGCTTTTCGAAATGGCATTGTTTAATCTGACCTTTTTCCCATATGTTAATCTTTAAATAGATCTTTCAATAATAACTTGATCTTGAAAAAAGAGATCGTCATAATACATTTGCTCGTCACGTGAGGAGACTAAGATGACCTCTTTAAACATACGCCTTCATAGGCCACACCATAGGCACCGCATTCTTGAGCCGCTTGTATTTTAAAAACTATTCCATTATTGGAATTTGTGAGAATAATAGTGAAAAATTCGCGCCAATATGCCGGAACCTTTCGGTCAGCTTCATCACAGAGAAGGTCGTCGTCGAAACTCCTTCTCCACGCTCTATCTACACAAAATTCAACGGAATGATTTTTATTTCAAAGCAACTAAGAGTACTTTCACCCGTGGTCATCTAGCATGACCGGGACAGTTTGGGTGAAGAATTTTCTTAGCTTGGTTGTTCAAAATAGAGTTGATGTGTCTGTAGGTTAGGTCCTATGCGTAAAGGGTGAGTGTCCTTTCTTGCTGATAGCATAAGTTCGTTTTAACTTCATTCTAATTAAGTCTTATCCGGAATCGGTTTGCAAACGCAACACTGACCTCTCATTGTGTTACTTCGATTATGCCTAGATCATTGGCATACGGAAGTAGCTGGACAGATTTCTGATGGATCGTTCATTTGAAGTTGGCGCCTGAGGTGCAAATAATATTTAAGGAATTATAAGACAGAGTGTATCCATCCTTTGGAACTTACTTTACTTGATGATATTATTACATTGTAGAACTTTATAATCAAAATTGGGCTCTGTGACAAATTTTATTCGCCAACTTTGACGGATTAATCTCGTTTTGGATGGGTGAATTGACCGTCTAGATCATGCCATTTGATGTTTAACACAATCGAATTACTCGTTTTCGCCGATATGCTAGCATCAATTGAAGCTTTGGACAAGAACATAACACGTTTATTTGCGAGATTCATTGGGCTCTACGTATGGACCAGGACCACTTAAAACGTAATCGTTTGTCTCATCGTTTTTTTCACTTACTTGAAATGAATGCTTTTATTTAATTAATTGTCCAAGATTTTCAGTCCCATTATCTTTTGTCCTGTTCAATGGAATTTATAAATAAACTTTTTTTTTGGAAATGGGATAAGGAAATCATTATGACCCAATACTCTCATTTGGATCCGAAAAAGAAACAACATATAAAGATTTATCAGATGCAAATTATTCGCCATGAAAAACAGACACAATTAAAATCGCCAGACACAATTTGAAGCGAGTAAATTCTGCCAATCGCAAAGCGACACATTTTGCCATTAAAAATTGAGTTTGTCAATATACAGTGACTAAGAGTATCATATGATAATAAAATGCACGTCACATTGACTAAGTTTGTTTAAAATAAAAAATAAAAAACAATTTAACTCTTTTGTTCGATTTATTATTATAATTAAAATGGACTTTTTAATGTAGGCCGTAAGATGTATAGGAAAAACTTGTGAATTAGTTTTTTTGACGTTAATATTTAAGATTTTATTGAAACATACCAGAACAGTGAAATAGTTCTATCGACATAAATTTAAACACAGTTAATTAAGGAAAATTGTGCAGTATTAACAAATTTTTGACAGGAGCTCAGAACAATTTTACTCGTGAAGTCCTAAGTGTATCTGACATAAAATATAAGAAAACGGGGTAAAAGGGTAGATAAGATAGCGAATCTAATAGTAAAAGTGCCGCCTAAGAACGCCTTCAATTTATTGTAATTAGTCCATGACTTGTGTGAATGGGAAAATTACATAAGTAATTGTTATATAGTTTTAAAATGGCAGCAATTTGTTGTGGCATTCTTCTTTATTTTCGTGTTCACTTCAGCTTGATTCTATTATTTCTTTGATTGAAGTTATAAAAACTCCGAACCCTAAAATCTCTTCGTATTTACTTTCAGGTTTGAATTATAATTATGACGTATGGGTATGGAATCACCACGTCGGACCATGCCGTCCTTCTTTATGTTAACCAAAGATGGGACATAACAAACCTGTCGACTGTGAACACGGTCCTAATACGGGCTTACATTTTTTTGTCCGCGAGAGTGGTTGAGAGTTTCTTCCAATATGCCAGGTTGTTGGAAAAAATTTAAGCTTTTATATCTCAGTTATTTCATCTCAAGCTTAGCACTGTTTAGTTGTTCCAATCTTTCTCAGAGTTATTCGAAAAGGCACTTTTTTTTAAAGTAAGTTTCCGCCCCCAGTGTTGTTTATTTAGGTTATATTGAACTCCTCCATCCAACAAGTTTAGATATGGAGTCCTTTTAGAAAAGGTATTTTACAATACCGAGTACAGGCTCAAATTAAAAACTCCAGATAGATCGTCGTATTCAAAGAGGGGCTTTTATCTACATCTCATGGCATGACAAATGTGAGTATAATTGCTACCAACTGAGGGCGACCGTTAAGGTTCTGTAAAATACGAGATTGCCTACTGCGGAAGTGCACTGATAAAATAACTCCTCAAGAAATTTCGTTATTGGAAGAGTTTGTCCAAACTTAACCCTCTCTTCAAAAGAAATTTAAGATTCATAATTATACAAAGCGAATGGCTTGGCTACACGATGCGAAAACGTTAATGCAATGCCACAACTGACGCATTGCGCAAGAGAAAACTACACTAAAGTATAATGTCAGACAGAAAAACATTCAACAAGCTATCACATAAAATCTTTTTATTCGTTCTGGGGCTATTGATTTCCAACAACTCGAGTAGGTTTCCCAAAACATATAAAGTTTTTCGCAGAACTATTTAGAAATATCTACTGTGTCGTAGGATCCCACGAACGACAGAAAACGAAAGAGAACTTTATTGCGATTGGAATCGGGAGGTCTTGGAATCTCTCAAGAAGAAAAAAATAAACAGGAATCGATGGGATATCTTAGACTATACTTCGACCCCCTGTCCATAGCAAAACTGAGGAGAGATAGCTTAAATGTTTGGTAAGATTCAACTGCAAGTTAAAAATCACTTAACAAACGAAGTATAGGAATACACTCGTGTTGATCTAAAGAAGGGAACAACCACATAAATTAATCTATAAACTATGGATAACAGCTGACATATTCGAGAAATGCAAAGAAAGAAATGAACTCTACCATCGATGGAAAAACAATCGTCTAAATCAAACGTACGAAAGGGGATGCAAGTTATATCCGAACCAGATTAAAAAAAGTCACATTATTACCAAGATAAGTTTCCTGAATCGATGTCAGATCACAAAAGACTTGTAGACGGACCAATGAAGTTATGGGAAGAACAAGACCATCTGTAGATGAATTCGTCACAAAGCACTTTCCTGTAGAAAAAGATCTCGATGTGTTAGGAAACAAATATTTTTCAAAGCAATCTACGAAAATGATTCACAATTGTACAGTATGTGTATGTAACTCGGTATTTGTTGAAGAAACAGACTTGCAATATTATAGGCATTAAATGAAATCAAATAATGGCATAAGAGCCACAGACCTTAACACAAATTGCAATGTTGACGCGCCAAAAATAACGAAGATTGTTAACCTTAGCTTTCAGCTGTACAAAGTCACCAGTCTTCTCAAAACAGCTATTGAACGACCAATTTATAAAAATAGAACAAAAACCATGATAAGCAATTGCAGACCAATCTCCTACCTTCCTACAATCGACAAATGTCTGGAACAAATCCTAGTTGAAAGGCTCTCTAATTCCTCGAGAAAAACAAAATAATCAACCAAAACCAATATGGGTTTCAAAAGCTTAAAAGTACGAATAAGATTCTTGGAGAATTTTCGAACATCATTTATCAAGGCCTGAACAAAAACCACCATATATTTGTTCTTTACCTAAATTTCAGCAAAGCGTTTGATACGCTAAAGCACAACAAACTAATGGTTGTACTGCACCGTGCTGGAATAAGGAAAAGGCTAGCTTACTGGCTTCAGGACTACCTTAGAAACAGAAGATTCAAGGTTAAAGTTGAAAATAAATTTAGGAACAGTTCGTCAACTTTGGAGTACCGCAAGTCCAAAATTGGGGCCAATACTTTTAATCCTATACACAAATGAAGAGTTTTGTATCCGCCAACTCACTGTACTACTCACTTGTAAAGTCGAAGCTTCGGTATTGTGTCCTGACGTGGGGCAACGCAGCCAGGAGTAACATAGAAACTCTGAAAAAGCTAACGAACTTTGCAATACTATTACAAAAAAAGACGTCAAAGGGACTGCGAATTCAAAATGTTAAGCGTGGAGAATATCTTTATACCGACTTCGGCGTTGGAGTATTACTCAGATTCCGTTTGAACACGAAATCAATACGAGGAGAAGAGCTCGAAACCTACTGCAAGTTCCAAGATATTATAATGAGTAAACCTAAAATTATGAACAATATACTTGCAAATTAAAAAATTAAATGACACTGAAATCTAGAAAAGAAAAATTAAAGTTATTTTTCATGTATTTTAATTGATGTTATTAAATCTATAATAATTTTTCCATTATATCTTCGTAAATTTTCTGGTTAAAATTAATTAATTAAAACTGCAGATAAGTCTTTGACTTTACGGGAAATTAAACATTGTAACGCATTTTTTAAAAATTTGGAAAAAATTGAAAGTTGTCCGTGATTTCTTGATATTTAAGAAATAATTATCGAAAATTCTTGCTCGCGGGACAGAACGGGTGACCGTTAGTATAGTCAGTTATAGCAGCAAACTCGACGCCAGGCTAAAAGTCGTCTGCTACATGGCTCAGTTCAAACCTATGATTGCTCTTGGATACCTCGTGCGGTTCAAAGCAAGGGATTATGATTTGATTAATATTAAGGGAACGTATTCTAAACAGAAAAAAAAAACTAAAGGAAAGAAGTCCTATACAATGAACAAAAATTTGCTTAACCGAATGCACATTGCAAGTACAACTACGTCGATCAACTATCTGATCTTCATAACGATAGTGCGTATCTTACCGGTTTTATTCCTTCGGAAACGTACCTTTTTGTGGAATTAAAATGTCAGCTACAGAGAAGTCTGGCGATGGCACTTCTCTTACAATGTTTCCGTTTAAATATATGAAAAAGAAAGTTCTATAAGCAGTTCCGAAGTTGTTGTGAAGTCCGTCATATATTTCTCTAAGCGTTAAAGTTCGTTGGAAAGTTGGCATCTGTTTTAAAATCTGTTATAACAATGTTTTTTTTTATTTTATTTTTTCAATAGAAATTTATTTCATAGGAAAAGTGTACTCAACTTCACAGGTCAATAATAACTGATTATGTAAAACTCAATGCAACAGGACAGACACAGTAAAGTTTTTATACGAAATAAATGTGAACACTCAAAAGTCCTAAAGACAATTTGCGAATAACCCATTCAAATAAAATAATATTTAAAATTAAAAGCCTTATAATGCTGATGGGGTTTGAAATTTAAAAAGTTCAAAGTTTTAAGCATTTTATGAAATTTATTAGTGTACTCGTGTATTAGAAAGAACAATAGAGGAGAATTAATTTGGATAAATTAATTTTCAAATGTATCATGGTTATAGAAAAAAATCTTTTTTCGAAAACATTTCAAAAATCTTGATTCATTACTCTTACATCTTAGTTCTTTTGGTAGGAAAATAATTAATTAGGGCGCAGTGGTATTGAAAAAGTGTGAGCAATAAGATTTATTTCATTTTCTTAAATAAATGTATAACCAAGCAGTGTTAAGGCCACATTTAAAAAAAAAAAAATCATAAAGAACTTTGCAGATCCAATAATAATTTCAAAAGCCTTAAAAGTATAACGGCTCACCTAAAGCTTATAATAACTTTATAATTATAAAATTCCGACTGATCATGGGGACAAACATTGTTTAAACAAAATTTCAAACAACAGGGTGCATGATAGTGGATGTTTTAAAACAGTTCGAATTTCGTTTTTCTCCTGATGACAAGGTTATGATATTAAAACCATTGGCATATCTTAGTTCATCATCAGAAAATATACGGTGACAATTTGTGTCGTAGAACCACCTTGATGAAAAAGTTCCCGATTTGAGTTCTGTTTTTTTTCGTTAAGTTGGTACATCTGTTATTGATATTCCCTCTAAATCTTAGCGCTAAGGCTTGACATTTTCAAAAGTTATGTAGGCAAGAGAACATCTGTCTCTGTGTGGGGGTTTTTTTAACAATTTTAGAAATGGATTTAAATTCGCAACAACGAACTTGTATTAAATTATGGGTAAAAAATGGATTAAATGGTGCGCGAACGTTGGAAATGTTGGAAACGATTCGATTAACTAAAGACAATGGTCGTTTACCAGAACCAACACGCTCGGTTCAAAAGTGGTTGTGAGTCAATCGAAGTTGATGAACGCAGTGGGTCACGGTTTTCCTGGATGTCAACAGTGTAGTGCATCCTGAAATTTCGCCAGATGGCCAGATCGCAAACAACGAGTATTATTTGGGCGTTATGAGACGTCTGCGTGAAGCAATTCGCCCAAAAGAGACCAGAATTGTGGGTAGAAAACTCATTATTCGTAATTTTTTGACGAGAAATGCAACAAATACCTTCAAACAGCTCCTTGTGACTTCTTTCCATACAATCGAGTCAAAAAACCAATATGGGGAACGCCTTTCAGCAGCCGAGAGGAAGTAATGGAAAAATCTCAGGAAGCATTGATGGACATACCGAAAACCGAATATAAAAAATGTTTCGAGGATAAGATCAAGCGCTGAACTCAACGGGGATTATTTTGAAGGAGACAATAAAGATTTAGGTGAATAAACTTGTATTTTAAATTATCTAAATCGTCCGCAAATGCTGTTTTTTGTCTTTTGAAGTTTACTCCAATAGCGAATTTACAAACATTAAATAAAATAAAGGACCAAAAACAGGACGATAATGAACTGAAATAGAGTTTAATTCAGGCCCTTTGAGTTCGATTGTGGAGTTCAAAAGCAAACCTGATATGTATTAAACCCCAAAGGCCACGTTATATCCTTTCTTAAGAAACAAAGAATGGTTCATCGTGTCGAAAACCCAACTGAGCATTACGAAAGAAATATATTAAAAAAAAATATTGAAAAAGTTGATAGGAGGGATATGGGGCGGCATTTAAACTTAAACCGGAGCACCCAAATCGAAATGTTTTTCTTATAATTAACCAAGTCAACAGTGTCATTATATACAGATATAGAACAACATTTTCATTTTTCTTATATTTCATAATACCTGTGAATGTTAAAAAACAAATTTAGTTTTTTTTTACGAGTTGTTGTCTGAGTCACTGTATTGTAAACATATTTTTTCAACTTTTCAAAACAATTCATTTCCTTCATCGTTACGTTTATCTTACAAACTCTTATCAGTCCGGTGAATATTCGTGACTTAAGGGGGCAACAAACGAGCAGTTGTCGTTTTCAGTATCAAAGTTCGGCGGCGGCATGTAATGCAGCTATTTCTGGCATAACCAGCTGGAGCACTCGCTGTGCATGCTCAGTTGCTTGCTAGCATTCGCGAATCAAACTCCAAGTAGACACATGTTATCTTGTCTAAAGCGTTCCAAATTTTGTGCCAAAAGATGTTTTCAACATCCAAATTTCGTGGGCATCATACCGAAAAGATTAATCAGTGCGTTCGTTGAAAATGACAGATATATTGTTGTGCGAGAGGCGGACGGTGAAAATGCATTGAAATTTCCTGGCGTTTGGTTACGTGACAACTGTCGTTGCCCCCAGTGCTTTCATCAGAGTTCACAGAGCCGTCGAATTGACTGGGATGCATTCGACACAAAAGTGAAAGTACAAGAAATTTCGGTAATGTAATCGAATTGTAATGAGAAAAAGTTTTGTGTGATTCTGTATTTGTTTACACAGGCAGACAAGTTGAAAAATGTAATAATGGTGAAGTGGAGTGATCAACATTCTTCCACGTACGATTTGAAGTGGTTAAAGGAACGAGACTTCAGCCCAAATAGGCGGGCTAAGTACTTAACAGAGTTTTACCGACCTAAGACTAAGCATTGGCGAGGAGCAGACTTTAACAAAGTGACGAACATCTTTAAGTATGACGATGTTATAACCAGCGATCAAGGTGAGATACCATCAAATGCAAATGGGTGCGTTTGAGATTATTGGGCGCGGGATTAATTCTTCAGCTTACCTTCAAATATCTACCTTGCTTATAGCACTTATGAACTGGCTTGAGTCTCTGGCTGTTTACGGAGTTGCAATTATTAAAGACTCTCCGCTGGAAAAAGATGTCGTCCGGCGCTTAGCCAATCGTGTAGGATTTATAAGAAAGACAACCTATGGGTAGGCATTAAATCAAATATTGTTTGTTCACATTTTAAGATTGTTTTTCTTTTTTTTTAACTCTTTTGTTAGAGAAGAGTTCATTGTTCAGTCGAAGCCAGGTGCCAAAAACTATGCTTACCTGTCGCATCCACTACCTTTGCACACAGATTTGCCGTATTATGAGTATAAGCCAAGTGCAAACATTCTTCATTGTGTTGTGCAATCTCTTTCAAAGGGTGGTAGCAACACATTGGTTGATGCTTTTCATATCGCA
Source organism: Orthonevra nobilis (assembly GCA_963555765.1). NCBI lineage: Eukaryota > Metazoa > Arthropoda > Insecta > Diptera > Syrphidae > Orthonevra > Orthonevra nobilis. The sequence goes on from OY743224.1 coordinate 68,505,149, forward strand.
GATCGCTTGAAGGTTGAGTATCCAGAGTATTTTAGGACTTTGACAGAAACAGTCGTCGATTGGAATGATATTGGCAGTGAAGATGGAAATACTTTTCATAATATTTGGCGATCACCTGTCATATGGTAAGAATAAAATTTAAATTTTAGTTATTGTGGTAAAAATGAAATTTCTTGCACGCCAACCGAAAGCATGATCTTCTTTATATGGAAGGGACAGGTTAATTTTTTTTTTATTTATTTATTTATAGAATAACACATAATTTGTTAATCAAACGACCATTTGAGAATCAAAATCACTAATTGAAGGTTTTTGAATGTTGACTCCGACTTTTTTTTGCAATTCATGCGAGAAATACATCCCAAATTTTGTAATGATATCTGAATGTAGTCGAACGCATTCTGTGATAATTGCAAGTGTCTATCAGGGGATAGTATTTTTTCAACGCATTCTTATTTGATAATTCGTTTTCCTTACATGCTAGATAAAAACCCTTACATCTTGCTTAATTTACTTAACTATTTATGAACTAACTTACTGGCCCTCTGTGGGCGCATTTAAGGCTCAACAATCAAAAATACCTTCGACTTCTTTCTTAATTTTATATTAATATTAGACTTATAAATTAAAAAACTAAGAAAAATATTTTTAAGTTAAAAACTAAGTAAATGGACTTTTTCATTTCAAGCTTAAACTAATCCTAAAATGCCAAACTAAGAATTACTTAAAAATGAAATGATAACGACTTACACTACCTTTGTAAATCGGCCAAACCTAACGTGCTATTTATTTATAAGACAAAAAAGGCAGAAATGACAGAGTTCTACTCTCCGTTCAGCTACCAATAGTGTTGATGTTGCTTCACGACATCATCTCGATCGCGGTCTGAAACCGCCCTACTAAACCAAACAGTCTCCGGTGAGCTATTTGCGACGTCGTGGTCGTAGTTGACTCGCCCGTCCACAGCTTTTCGACCAACATGGAAGATAAACGGCACCGCTAATCTATCCTGGACCAGACCTTTTCTGTCTAAATAGAGAAAAGCTTCAGGGAGAATAAGGCCGTTAAGGCGCACTCATGGTGCATATCATTGGGGTAAAAAGCCGCAGAGATCAAGTTGTTGGTCGAAGTTATTGCTCTTGCAATGTGACTTCGAATAAGTTTTATCAGAAAGTTGTCCACTCTGATTATTTTAGTTCCTTTGTACAAGAAATCGTTACTATAGGCATTTTTGTACTCAGACTGTGGAGTTCTATATAAATGGAGACAAGCCCTATAACATCGTCTCTCGAAAACCCAAATCTTTTCCATTAACCACACGGAACACGGCAATAACAGGCCGAATGAGGGACGTGTAGCGGATCACCTGGCTCTGGCCAAAGCAGCAGATTCCCAAGGAATCTAACAACACTTCGATTCGCCAGTGGCTGGCTGTTTTGTCCAATGATACAGAACATTCGCCACGGGTATATATCCTTATGACAGACGAATGGACGGTCAGATAGTGGAGGTTTATTTATAGTTTCCCGGCTTTTGGAACACTAAAAAGTTAATTGTTGTTCCTACCTACAAAAATCTTCCAAGTCCATTTTTCTGATAATAGTTTTTGTTTCAACCTTTTAAATAATGTGTAATTGATACACGATTTTTATAACATAAATTGTTACTAAACAATTGCTGAACTTGCTCTAAATGTGTAGCAAAGAAGAGCCCGCTGTCCTTAAAGCTTTCGAAGCCGAAAATAGAGGGCTTAAAGGATTTTTTTTTAAATGCATATTGTTTTTATTCAAAATTCATATTGACTTACATGCTTAATATAAAAATGCTTAAACTAGCATAAACAATTAATTAAATTTTACTTACTGGCCCTATGCGGGCGCTCTAAGCTAAACGTTTCGTATTTCGACGATCAGAACTAATATTCATTTTTTTTAACATACTTAGCTTACGAACTAATTACCAAGGAAATTTTTTATACCAAAAACTTGGTATATGTACATTTCTTTTTTATTTTTATAACGACTATAACTTATAACAATTAATTTAAAATAACTAACTTAAGCTAGATTCATTACAAATTTGTATACCTTTTTTTTTTTGTGTTTATGTGCTGTGCCAAAGTTTTTTTTTCCCTTTAAATCGACCTTATTACTAACCTAAGTCTATTCTTAAAATCTATTCAAGCCGACTAGACATCAAAAAACAATTATTCACATCCATGAGGATAATTCAATTACATAGAAGACAACCACTATGAATTCTCTTCCGCCTTTAACCACCAAAATAGTTGGTGCTGTCGGTTAACGTCCTCCTTGTCACGAACTGATACTGTCCTACTGAACCGGAGATTCTCCTTAGAGCTGCGAGCGACATCTTCATTGTAGGCACGTCGCCTGTCCACACTCTTTCGGGAAACATGGAATATTAATGGAGCCGCATTTCTATTCTGAATCAGGCCGTTAAGGTCAAAATAGAGGAAAGCCTCTGGTGGAGTAAAGCCGTTAAGGCGCACTGTCTAGTGGTACATGAAGTTAGGGTAGTAAGCATTGGAGATCAGGTTATTGCTCGAAGTCATTGCATTGCAACGTGTCTCCGAATGAGTTGTATTAGGTTGGCCCCGTTGTACAGGACCTCATTAGCATAGAATTTTTTGAACTGAGACTCTGGAGTTATATATAAATGGTGACAAACTCATAAAGCTTGCTCCCACGTTGAACCACACCTATGCAAACACGGACCGAATTAGGGCCGTGTAGCAAATCCTCTTTACCGTGGCATCGAGTTGGCTGCTGTGAAACAGTCTCTTTGCCATGGCATAGGCCGCTTTGGCTCTGGCTAGAGCAGCATCTATATGTTTGTTAAAAAATAAATACTGATCAAGCCAGACCCCAAGATATCTGACTACAATCCGACTCGCCAGTGGCTGCCCATTTTGTCCAATAATAGAGAACATTCGTCACTTCTTTTTAGTATTTCTATAGGCCCTAGATAACGGAGTCCTGAACAGAATGGATTCGCACTTTTGGAAATTGATCTTCAACTTCCAACCATGGAAACATCCCTGAATCTTTTCGAAGTCAAGTTGCAAAATGCTTACGATGACCTCGATCTTCGTACTTGACCTGTACGCGATCAAGTTATCTGCGTATGCTATAGCGTGGTGAAGAGAGCCTACAAGATCGCTAGGGGATAGTGAAACAAAGGCTTAAAGGTATTTCATTATAGATTACACGAAAATAAACATTTGCGCTGACAAAAGTGACGACTGTTATAAGTTCACTTTATCGCCTATCTATTTAAATTCAATTGAAATCTGTTACAGAGCCCAATTAAAAACATACTGCTGTTTTTTTATTATTACTTTGTTATATAATAACTTATTGGTTTCATTATCAGCAGTTTTCAAAGTAATTATTCGCTGTTTGGTCATTGAAACAGTTTTACAGCTGGAAGTTAAAAAACCAAATTGCATGTCGAACGAGTATGAGACTTATACAACAGATGCGACTTTCAATCTAACAACTAACTGCTTAACTGTGATTTTGGAAGACTCATAAATGGGTTCGCAATTAGTGCTGCAGCCTGTCAATCAAAGATTTGAAAGTCGTTCAACTGTGTTAAGCTTGTTAAAATGCCTTTAAGTCAAAGTGACTACGTGAGTTGTTATTTGCATGTTTTCTAAAGGTTCCTTAAAATTTGCAAATAAAAGGAGAGTGATTACACTTTGTGTTTGAGTGTACGTACGTATTTGAACGTCTTCAATTGTTTGGGAAAAATGAAGCTATTGAATTCAAACACAAAAAAGTTGTTCGTATTAAATAACAAAAATATTAAAAAAAATATTTTCTCGCTTGATAAAAATCAAATTCTAATTTAAGTATGTGTAATCCATACATTTTGTAGTTTTCAGGTATTTTTCAAAATAGAAACTTATATATAAATATATATACACTGCTGTTTATTTATTTCCGGACAGTACATACTGTCAAACAGCATGACAATTGTTGATCTGGTCTAGATTCGAAGACTTTTCCAATAAGAGTGTGAATGTCCGTTCAAACCATGCCAAAAAAAGGTGTTTGAAGAATTGTTTCATCAAAATTAAAAAATTCACCTTTTATATTACCTTAGCGGAAAAAACGTGTCGTTGTAAACAGTTGCAATGCTTACGGCAACATGTCATGGAATTACTGAATTAAGACTGGCGGATTTGTGCTTTCAACATGACAGTGCAACAGTGAACATTTTGATGGAAGTGTTTTCAGGTACCCTTATGTCTCATATTGGCAACTGGCACTGTCCGCCTTGAATTCGACCACTCCAGATTTTTTTTTTTAACAAACGAGAGTAAGCTTGATTCTATAAAAATAAACAATGGAATCACTTGAGGATCTTCATTGTCCGTAAGCTTATTTATAATAGCCTTTGATGATATTTCCTCTATCTTAAACAAATATAAACTACTAGACTTTTGCTTTTACGCAGACGATGTATATATCTTAAGCAAAACTCTCTTAAGTAATGCCCTAAGAGATATATTAGTTCAGGAGCTAAACTATCATTAAACAAATGTAAACAACTTCATGTACTATGTGTCGTAAAATTCACTGCCCTGGACTTATTCTTAGCCTTATTAATGTATATATATTAATGTATATATATAAATGTTCAAAACCTAAGCATCTTAGGAATAGTATTTAATAACAAATACAACTGGAAAGAACATTGTTTAAGTCTTAAAAAATCCCTAGCTGCGAGAGTCAATATAATTAAGTATTTAGGAAACAAAAAAAGTCATGTTCATATAAATACCATCTCATATATAACCAAAATGTATGTTCTTAGTAAAAAAATTATGGAATTTATATTTATGGCGATTGCCCTAAATCAATTCTAAAAATTATAGAACCAAGCTACCATCAAGCAGCAAGAAGAAGCATCAATGCATTCCCGACGTTGAACAACGAATCGAAGAAATCACATCAAAACTTGTTGCAAAATTGGTCTTTTCAAAAAACTCGGTCATTAATAAGGCCATCCATCAATCCATTAACCACAAATGCAAAAAAAGATTACCATCCGGAATAAGAAACATCCTTGATAAAGCCCGGCAGATGAATTTGTCGATAAGAAGGACACATGACGCAGTACCATCCGAACCTCCATGGTTTATAAGACCCGATGCTTTTGTAAAATAAGAAAAAACAAAAACTAACGAAACCATATAACGTTCACTATTCTCGGGATGGACATTTATCTTCACTGACAGATCTAAAACGGAAAACAATACTTCTTTTGCTGTCACATCAGAAGACGGCTATATTCTAAGTATTGGAAATCTTCCTGTTTACGCATCAATTATTACTGCAGAAGCTTTTGCTATCCTGCAAGCGACGTAAAAAATAGCCTTCCGCGGTGTAAAGTATATAATATGTTCGGACAGTAGATTGGTCTTAGATCCAAATAACGACTTCCACCTTATTTCCGAAATAAGAAACAAAATAGCTTTGATGCCAAGAAGAATAAAGTTGATGTTGGTCCCAAGCCATGTCAATACACGAGGTAATGAGAAAGAGGATAAAGCTGCTGGCTCAGCCAAAAACGCACCAGTGTTCAACTGTAACGTTTTTACAAAAAAGAAGACCTCAAATCTAATATTCAAAAATATCTGAGAACCAAACAGTAAATAATAAGTAAATGCCGATAAATCTCACCCACGTTATCCTTATAATGTATCGAAAACAAAGATTTCAAACTCCGTTCGATTAAGGCTTGGGCGTACTGAAGCTACCCACCAACATCTGCTTAGCAAAGCAAACACAGAAAACATATAGTATACTAGAAAATTGTATAGTCTCAAAGTTCGAAGTTCTCACCAAAATGATTGAAAAGAACACATCTGGTCATCAACAATGGTGGCGCCCACTTGACAGATCCTAATGCGAAACATGCTTTTTATAATCCGCGATAGCTTCATCGGATATCGGTCAAGAACCTGTTGAGTGAAACGTTATTATCTATTCTCTTGACGTGGCCGAGCTAGAATTTTGCTTCCTAACTATATGCACTTCTTTGTGAAGCTCGTAGAGTTCGTGGTTAGGCATTCTCCTCCATTCGCCCTCCTCGCAGGTAGGGTCAAATATCCAAACATAAATTCCTTTCGTTAGAGGTAAATTCTGAACTCGCCGATACCAGTTTCAGAGGTTTGAAAGAACAAGCTTTCACTTTTAGATGAGTTGGACTTGCCTTTCAATGCTTTTCTGTACTTAAATTTCTTTGGGCCTGTAGAGCATAATCACAAGACATATCTAACTTTAACGGAAACCCATTCTTTTACAAAACTTACTTACAGATTCTAGGTCAACTCACGAGCTCTGTAACAATCAGAGTCGATTGAAAAAATAAATAAATATAACATATTTTCTTTTATTTTAGTTTAGATAAAGAGGGAAACTACACAAGGATAAATCACAGCATTCCACAGCGGGACAGTCATTTTTCCGTAGACATTGAAGAAGTCATTCCATGGTATGAAGCCTATTCCACATTTGTGCGCTTGGCACGCGAAGATGCAGCTGAATTCAAAACAAAGCCCGGAGACGTTTTGACATTTAATAATATTCGTTTGCTACATGGACGAACTGGATACGATGATACCGAAGAAAATGTAAGATATATTGTAGGAGCCTATTTGGACTGGGATATTATTTACTCCAAGTTGAGAGTGCTTAAAACAATAAATAGAGCTTCCGAATAAAATAAAATCGATTTGTGTTTTTTTTAAATGGATCAAAATGCCCGAAAGAATTTATGCAGTCACTTTTGTAAATCGGTTATAATGTCTAAGAAATTTGTTTTTTTAATTGAAAAAAGTACTTTTTCTACCGATAGATTATGATATGTTCCATTTCACTTACGCCAGAATAAGGCTTGCAGATTGAATAGAAGCTATGCCTGAAATTGGAGCTGCACCCATTCAATTTATAGAAGACGTTGCGGTATGATCTTTTCCTTTACTAGCTAACATGATTCTGTTTTTCTTTTTTGAATAATCTTTTTTGGGTATTGTATATTGTATTCATGGAACTTATGATTTGATTATTATTTGATTATTAGATTTTACCAAGGTGAAAAACAGCTGCTTTTGCCTTTACTACGAAGAATCCTTACATTTTCTATTTTATCTATATCCTTCTGTTCCTTTATTTAAATTTGGAAAGATCGTGTTTCACCGAAAGTTTCAAAGGATTTATTTCTTTAATTCAAAGCATCTCTGTCCATATATGAGTTTAAAAGTTTTAAACCATGTACAGTCATATAAAATGGCAAAAGTTTTATTTTATAAGAATTTAGAAACTATTTAGCTAAATTTAAATAAAATGTATAAACATAGATTATTAAGGGGGTAAAGTAATGAGTATAAATGAGATAGTTAAGGAGGTATTCTAGTCAAGAGGCATGAATTTCATGTAATTTTTGAAGTGTCATAAAAAAAGGCAATTAATATTTTTACTATACATTTTTTTATTAGTTATTTATCAACATAACAAAAATACAGAAGAAAATAAAATAATAAGAAACAGTTGAAAATTTTAAAGATTAGCAGTTGATGAAGTGGGGGTCTCAAAAAATACCCACGATTTCAACCTACCTTGCAATCTGAAACCAAAAAAAAATTTTATATTTAATCTAACCGCCTAAACCGCCTAAAAGAAAAAAAAAACAATTTTTGTACCATTTCTTTGACAATGTGGGGATTGGGATAGTTTCAGACATAGACAAGCCTTTAAACAAGACTCTCAAAAAATGTCAAGTAAATCATTGTGGGTATTATTTTGAAAAAGACAGTTTCGAGGAAAACACGTTTAAATTTTCGCCTAAAGTTTTTCGCAGTCTAAGTTATGAAATGATATTGTCGACTTACATTTATTCAATCTGCCATTCCTGCCTCTTACAACGAACCTTCCTCGACTTCGAAAAAACTATTTTCGACGTTTCTCTCTTCATATCGAGCAGTTCTGGCCTCCTTTGATGCGTTAGATGCTCGTAGCTCTGAGCGCGTTGTCTCGTTTCACACCAAATGAATGTGAATGAGCTTCCGTGCCAATTTTATCCATTTTCAAAAATATTTCACAATATTTTGATTTCACTCGCAGCACATATGTACGTCCTCGTGGCTTGAAGGTTAGAATACAACTGTTAGCAGCTGGAGTGAACAATAAATATAAAAGATACAAGTCACCTTGGGTTCTTGTATTACAATTTATAGAAAGTACAAAAAGTTTTACTGAGAAATATGGATACAGGTAGAATCTCTAATGTCTTTTGTTTGATTAGTTCCGGCCGAACCACTTTGGATGCCGGATCAGCAAAATACCGATATCTCCAAAAATAATTTGAATTTTGAAACATCCTCTTGTATATATATTTTTGAATAGTTAAACTTTTAAAATATAGAAAAAATCGATTTATTTAAATTTCTAGACTAGAATACCCCCATAAGAAAAACACAGAATTAATTAAAAATACAATAATACGAAAACACAGAAAGAGAAAAACAAACGAGATGCAATATTAAGTATGAACAGCAGCTTACCTCAGTTTGACCACAAGAAAGCGAAAGCGGAAATGATTGATTATTTTTGACAACTGCCTTAGCAAGAAGAGTGAGATAGAAAGATGAAGGTGTAAGATATAAATAGATCTTTTCAAATCACTATGCAATTGGAAAACTGTGCAGAGAGAGCATGGAAATATTTGCCATGCCTTTGCTGCCTGGAAAATGATGTTTACGATTCGGCTGAACTTTCTCCATTTTCATTACTATTTTATCATAACGATTTTTACTTACAGTACCAATGGGTAAATGTGGGTTTTTTGACAATATTTTATAACATCCTGTGATAAATGCACAGATTATAAAATTAACACTTTTTTGTATGTTTTACCCAATTATTGCAGGAAGTAATTGAGCAGAAATATCCCTTTTTTATGTCTAAATGTATGTTGGTTAGGTAAAAATAATATTTTCCAACAATTTTTGCATATATAAAAACGCGAACATGTTCATAAATTATTATTTAGTTTTTAAAAACCTTGCAAGGGGCACAAGCAAAAATATTTCAAAACAAATATATAATGGACTGCTATAAGCGAAAAAAGCCTTTCGCACGCCAAGCAAAAGTGCTTATGCTGAAAATTCACAACCAAAATTTAAATTTCGCCATCAATGATCCTATAGGAGCAGCTGTGAAGAAAACATTAGAATTTGTCGGACTTTCCCAAAGGGTTATCTACAAAATAATCAAAGAACATCAAACTGGAACACTACAATCACCAATTTCGATTTGGAGGCCATAAGAAGGATAATCTACTCCTTCCACAAATTTAACAAAAAAGATCGTAACATTGAGGAGCCTTAAGAAACAAATCTATGATGAACTTGAAATAAGCATGAGCAAGATATAACTTTGGAGAGTTCTGAAAAGCAAAGGATTCAGCTTTCGCAAGACGGAAGACAATAGGAGAATCCTCTGTGAAAGGACGGACATAAAAATTGAAAGCATAAGATATATCCAGCAAATCAGGAATTTCCATGAAAAGTGGAAATTCAACCCAAGTTATTTATATAGATGAGTAATATATACATAGCTTCCACACAAGACGAATGTCTTGGACTGATGGAAGTACGGAAGGATTATTGCTCATGCTGGTGGATCAAATGGATTTGTCGATGGCGCTCTTCTCATATTCAAATCTGGATCGAAGTCTGGTGACTACCATAATGAGATGAACTTTGAAAATTTCTCCAAATGGTTAAGAGAACAGGTTCGGCAGCAGCTGAATGACCCGTCGGTTATTGGACAATGCTTCATATCACAACAAATAAAAAGAACGTACGCCAACTTCATCAGCAACAAAATTTGAGTTAACTAATTGGCTGGTAGAAAATAATATTGCACACAGCTCTTCAATGCTTAAAGTTGAACTATATGATAAAGTAAAACGAAATAAGATGGATCCGCAGCGAGAAATAGACGACTTGATAAGATCAACAGGGCATGAAGTACTCAAGCTACCACCATACCATCCGGACTTAAGCCCAAAGTGGCGGGTAGAAATACTTCGTTTAATCTGGATGCCGTCAAGAAATTAGCAGAAGAAGAATTCGCAAAAATAACGGTCGAGGAGTTCAAAAGTACCTTCGATAAATCCATAAGAACAGCAGATAATTTTTTAGCATATGAAGAGAGTTGGGATGCCTTCACCGAAAGAACTGTCATAGGTCCCGGCGAATAATCATCAAGTGAAATAGAAAGCTATGGCGAGGATGATGATGATGCTACCGGCGATGATTAAGTGTTAATGCAATAAAAAAAAAACATCTTTAATTTTCAATACCCATATTTTCAAGCAAAATTCAAATTGGCAAAACATTCATTCTTCCTCTTAACACAATAACTGAGAACTATAGATCTTTAACCATTCTTCGGTCAAATTGTCATTACCAACGTCACTAAAAGAATAATGAATGCATTCTCCGCACATTCTCTCTACACTCATTTTTCATATTTTTCACATTTGGCAAGAGCAGCTTCTTATTTTCTGTATACCTTATCCACCAATCGTATTCAAGTAATGATCAGTCAGCCTTGAGAATTCACGAAGTAAACATCAAAAGGGGCTATATGCGATTTTTTCTTCTGTTTTGTATGGAATGACTGGATAATGGAAACAAACTTACTGCCTACTCATTTGAAACGATCTATAGAAAGAATGATAGATGAAAAAAGAATGTTAACAATGAAATTTGAGAGTTCATTGTTGTATGTTTTTTAAGGCTAATGTTTCCTAGGCATAATGACTCAGTTCTCGTGTGCATATTTTTGCAGGTCTTTTTGGAATTTTACTAGTAGTGAATAAATCCTTTTAGCCTGAACTTGAGCTTAATATGCTCTCGTCTCTTCACGGTCATGGACCTGCTAGACTAAGCTTCCTGGTAATTGCTTGAATATTGAATCGGATTTTCGGTCTTAATATATTGAACCCGGATCCTGGGCTTCGAAAGTAGTCTGCACTGTTGGTTTTTGGCTTTCAGCCAAGCTATTCATCACATTATTATTTACTTGAACTTTATTTATTTATATATTTATTTTAAGTCACACATTTATTTAGTCTACTTAATCAATTGTTTATTATATTATTTAACTTATTCATTTATTTATTTACTTATATATTTATTTTATTTCTTATTTATACGCTTATTAATTTATTTATTTTTATGTCTGTACATCTATATAATTATTTATTTATTTATTTACTTATATATTTATTTATTTATTCATTTATTTATTATTATTTTTTATTTATTTATATAATTATTTATTTATTTATTTATTAATTTCTGTTTAATTTTTTGAATTGGTTTTTCATATATTGGCTTTTTTAATGTCTTGTTTCCTTACATAGAGTAATTAAGACTTTTTAACTAATTGAAATAATTGTTAAAAATAAATATTCATAATTGACTTAAATGTCATATGTATCTTTGGTTTAAATATTTATACTTAGCTATTTACTTGTTTTTTTTTTGTAAAGGTTTTTTTTTCGAATTTGTAAAAGTATAAATTTAAAGCCAAATAAAATCTCTGAACTTTAAAATGTCCGGCAACACCATAATTTGTTAATTTTATTTCGAAATATATAAATCTATCTATCTATTAAAATAACCTAAGAGTTTTACCCTTGACCAGTTGGAAAAATGTGCAGAGCATCAAAAGCAAGCTAGCGATTGCAAAAAAAAAGTTTTAATTGAAATCAATTTTCACCGCCACACCGTATCCTCGTGTTTCCTTTAAATTCAAGCTAAATTAAAATTCATAAATCAAATTTTTATTTCATAAATCGCGTCGGCTAAGGAAACGAAAGTGTAATTAAAACTCACCCGCCCATTAATACTAATTAGAATCCAGTATGAAACAACCTTTCTGCCTTATTCAGCATAATTCCCAAGGAGTGCAGCAGTCCTGTCCTTCTCACAAAACACATACAAGCATATGCTATACGCAACATCCAACAGATTCTACAGGACCATTAGAGAGCTTTTATCCAACATAGCAGGAGCCAAGGGGTAGCCAGTGGGGCGGTATTAAATCATAAACACACTACTGCCTCTGCACCAGAAAGGATAAAGGGGATGGATAAGCATTCTTAATACAGTTCACCAGGATAAAGTAGGATTTGCATAAAATAATTACAAGGCGACGGACGGGACGTGTGGCTATGTTCCTGTTTTATTTGGTTTCGCGCTAAGAATTGGAGAGCGATCAATGGAGCTATAGGAAAAAAATCTCAAGAAATTCCTTCACTTGCGGAACATATTAAGTTATGAAAAGTCGTAGCTAGACCTACCAAACAACGCGACTGTAGAAAGAGGCCTGCGACGAGTTTTATCAATTTACTTTACGGTTATCCCGAGGTAGTTAAACTTTTTTTCTTCAAGCATAAAATAAGTTGTAAAAGTGGGACCCAACATATTCCTTGAAATTGTACTTGTGTTTGTTTGGCCGCCCGAGCCCAAGCCGTTGGGGCAAGAAGAGACCGGGAGAAGATGAAGTACGAGTAATACACCCGCGAAAGATATGCTTGAGTGTAGAGCGTACAGGAAGTTAGGGGGATATATCACGTGCCACTGAGTGGATGATTATTTAAGGGTTGATGGCGGGAATGCTAGTACATAAAAGTGATATAAAAAGCAACAGCATTCAGACATTCCCGAACATGCTTGACGGAAAAGTTTATTTCACCAAGGAGGGCTGAGGCACCCCTATGCCAGTCAAAGCATATTTTCCAGCCAATTTGTTCGTCATAAAGCATCCGCAAATAACCAAATTAAGCAAGCAGACAAATGACGTGGAAATTCAAATGGAATGGAGTTTGAGTTAAAGTTTGAGTACGCAACATTGCCAAAGGCACTGAGCGAACCGTCGAATTTCAAAAGAAAATAAACTTGAATAATTGAAGGAATGAATTTTGGAAACGCGCCCGGCAATACAAACTGCTGTGAGCATCATAATTGGTAAATCGTGTCGTGTTTTTGACATTTCATCACAATTAATTTCACTAAGCCAGCCTGGATTTCCTCTCATGGGTGGGGAGTTTGAAAGAAGGGATGTGTTACGCCAAAACGAACAACTGTATTTATTCTCAAACAGATTTAGAAAATATGGGTTGAAAGATAAATAATGGCAACGCTCAATATATAGCTACAACTGATGTAAGATAAGCCCATAGGTATGAAGTATGATATGACATATCATAGTTTTGCAGTCTCCCAAGCCGTCCACAGCTAGCCGTCCACAGCTAGCCGTCCTTAATTGCGTTCAACAAGTAATATACAAATGCTGTCCCACTTTTGTGTGCATTCAATGGTTAGGTATTCCTTTTTTAGCCCAGAAAATCAGCGGTTTAGTCAGTTTACAGAATTTATTGGGGACCGTTGTTAGACGAATTCCTTAACAACCTCAAATTATTTATGCCGTGATGTTTTTTCCTGGCATCGATGTTGTCTTGTACTTCGTTTGCCTTCACTCACTAATCTTTTCAGATGTGGTTTCCAAGCTTCTATTGACCACTCGTTGAGTTCTTCAAATATACTGTCGAAAATAATTCCTTCCAAGACCTTTTTTGGCATCAAGGGTATCGGTGAGATCGTTAGCGACCTTAGGGAAGTATCGACCAACAATGGGACGAGTTTGGCAGGATTGCCAAACCAAATGCAGGCTGAGCAAAACACTTCGGTCGCAAAACCAGGTTCGTCGTATTTATTTTAAAAGATATAAATTGAAATCGTATCATGTTACAAAACCATCAGAAGATTTGTGGATTATTCGCATAGACCTGTGACTTCACTAAAAGTCTAATGGTGTCAAATCGCACGATCTCGGTGGCCAAGTCACATCACCTCCACGTAAGATGATACCGCGAATCGCTCGTGATGAATTTCCATTCTGGCGTGTGGCAGCCTGTTAAAACCACATGTCGTTGGTGCCCATAGGATCCAACTCAGGCCACAAAAAGTTGATAATCATCGACCTAACACGATTGACAGATAAAGGTCGTTTTCATCTGTCAAAGTGTGGTAGTCTCTATTGGAAGACCCTTTAAACAGAGTCATTATTCTGCTTGCCAGAATGTTATATGTTGTTATATCCAGCAGCTGTCTGGCTTCAATATTGTAGTGGTTAAGTTATCTCTGTCTATGTTTTACAGCATATTCTAAGATGACTTTCTTGACCCATTGATGCTCGTCGTTTATTTTTCGCTGCGTCCGAAACCTGACGTAGAATCTTGTTCTGTCTCCCTTGTATGATTAGCTTTGTGCACCCGCAATCCAGAATGGTTTAATTATTTCAGTTTTCAGATTTTGTTTAGAATTATCACAAAAATACTATTTAACGACTATTTAACCAACTAATTTCTTCCAATTTGATTGCATTTGTCAAGATTTTTGTCTGACATGATGTTTCTAAAGGTGCGTGTCCACTTGAGAGCACTATCGCTAGTAACTCTCGGTGAAAGCTCTCAGACCCGTGTCCACTTAGTTTATTTTTGTGATAATGATCCGTTGGCAGTTTTAAAATAGACATTATGACATCTTACAAGCAAAAAGTTGCAGCAGCTTTTGTGGTAAGCACTATTCAAAAAATAAGAAACCTCAACAATTCACGAAGTTTTGCCGGCTGAAAAGTAGTGAGGCGGAGTATATAATTCAATCCGTTGGTGACAACATCTCCAGAAATTGAAGCTGCTCTGAAGATGATGATGTTGAGGCATTCATTGCATCTTCGTCTACAATACGGAAAATAACCTAACGAATGTCACGTTTGAGCTTTCGTTTTCAAAAAAAATGTTTATGGTCATCTTTGAGAAAATTCTCCTCATCAATTTTATATTTCCTTTTCTTAGTTGGGGATTGCCGAAGGATATAAAAGCCGTAGGAATCTCCTTCATTGCACATTTAAATGCAAACTTCAAATAAAAGTGGAAGTCAGGGACTCATACAAAATACAATTAATTTTTTCGATCCAGAACTACTTCCTGGCAGAAACATGCCAGCCCGGTACTATTTTGTAGCTGATGGTTCTTTTTTTATGACTTCGTTTGTATTAAAGCCCTTAGTAATTAGCTTAGTAAAGCATGAAGAATAGTACAAGGAGTTTGAAGAACAATTTGGAAAACTCAGGCCAAACCAGCATCATTAATAAAATTATAACAGGTTTCTCGAGTTATGAATCTTTCTTTTAATTTCATTTTCAGCGCATGAAAATACTTCTGCGAATTCATTAAATAAAACACTTAATCATTTAATTTCTTGGTCTCGTCGCATGTCCAAAATTTCACCATCCTACACGTTACTCGCCAAGAGCTAAGAGTAACTGTCCGAGAGTGGTTCACGAATGTGTCCATTACCGAGAATCTCTCAGAAAGTCCGACTCTCGAGAGTTTTCTGTGAGCTCTGCGAGAGCTGCTCTCAGAACTATGTCCATTTATGAAACTACTCTCGAGAGTAACCTGAGAGCTACTCGCAGACAGTTTACTCTCAAATGGATGAACATCATAATTGGACGAGAGAAAAGAAATAAATGTTCCATTTCACTCATTCCACTCCTATTCTTTATCAAAGTAGTGCATTAGTGAGCACTACTGTGTGTAGACAATACATGACGGCTCACTACGCACTCAAAAGTAATCGTCTAAACAGGGTCTAAGTTAGTCTTGAATCAAGGTGCATATCAAGATATTGGGCAGATATCATTCAAGATGTCGTCGTGGGCACATGGCCAATATTGATGTTACATTCCAGCTAAAGGCGAATGTAAGCTTTATAAATAGCAGGCAGGTCAAACGGGGTGAAATATTTCTTACACCATTTGAGAAGCCCCAAAACATTTCGCATCGTTTATTGCGATATCGGTTATATGGACATTCCTACGCGGGAAAATATTACGGCTTCAGCGAAGCAAGTGCCATTTATATACAATACATGATGACAGTAATCGTCTAGGAATATAAGAGGCTATATTTTCTACTCTGCTATCTGATCTTCGATAATACGTTATAAATATCGGAATTCAGCGACCTTAACATCCACATTCATATCCAAAGATGAGGGACATGAATTTCGAGCGGATATGACGAACTGAAGATACTTCAGTTTCATCAGTGAAATAATGGAACTGATAAGATGTATCTGGTTCATATATTTAAATAAATACTTACTATATTGACACTCGTCGACGTTGTTAAAAGAATCAATTGAAAAATATTGTTTTTTCTGCCCAACAGAATTCGTGCGGTCCAAAAGCTTTATGTTTATTAGATTTTGAAATTTTCGGCACTTTACAATTTATTCGACCACACCTTTTTTTTCTACGACTGGTTTCAATAACTTGAAATCTCAATTAAAAAAAGCGACGAATACTTACCTTAATATGATTATACGATGACTCAATCCCATTTCAAGTTCTCAATTCAGTTGCCGAATATAAAAACGTTTAAAACGATGTTACCTTCTAAGACCTCAAAACAGCATTTCCATGAAATATTGAATTCAAAAATTGAAACTAACGAGCGTTTTTTTTTTGTCGTCTTTCGATATATATTTGATAATTTATTACATATAGTTTTGTTTAAATTATGAGTTTAAATAAATTATTTACAGAATAAAGAAGTTGTTATTATAAAATGAATGTAAATAATTATGTTCAATATTTATCCAATTGCAGATGTTAGACCTCACTACATTATTTACTTGAGTAGTTACCAATATATTATATAATATATTATGAGCCCAATGATAATAAAATTAATTTACTAAACTCTATCTTAAGTATATTGATATTATGTTACAGATATGTTTTATTAATTTATATATAAATAGAAATTAAGTACACGTAATCATAAAATGTATCACTCATTGTTCATTTGTTTATTTTTTTGGTTAAATTATTTTTTTCTGTGCGCTCTACTTTGAAATATCGGAAACGGGTTACGACAATAGGACTTTATTCTGTTTATTTAAGAAATACAAAATAAAAACTAATGGATAAGTTTGTTCCCTAAATGTTTGTTATTTCGTAACTAAATTCGATTAATGAACTTTGTATATATTAAGCAGCATATTTAAATGTAATTGATAAATGATCTAATAGAATATATGTTTTTAAGAGATGTATTATTTGTCAAAGTCTTTCAATCATATTTGTTTTACAATTCTCATAAGAAATTTTAATTTTGTGGATATCATCTGTAGGCAGTTGTTTGAAAATGTTTTTTTTTTAATTCGAAACAAATAATTTACCAATCGAAGAATTAAAGAGATTTTTTAAGAAGGCAATAAAATATATGTATACGATTTTACATTTGTAGTAAAATAAAAAAAAAAGTTTCTTTTCGATATTTTATTCTGAAATGGTGACAGTGCAGAGCATATTCACAAAGGTGGGTAGCGTAAGAGTTCGTAATCGTAAATCAAATAGACATGGAACTACATGTAAACTGACTGTCTGTGATTTATAATCACAGTCATGGTCATGGTCCAGTTGTCCATGGATAGACACGTTTACCATCAACCAAGAGACCAAGAGACAAAATATTTCAGTTCATTTTGATTTACGTCCACACACATAAGCGTATGACGAATGTCCGAAAGAAAGGTACCTAATCCCAACAAAACAATTCGCCACCACCACACCTACAGTAAAATCCCATCAGCTCGGGTATGGAAAACAAAGTAAAATATATTTAAAAAAAAAAAAAAAAACTTTTATGTTAAAATGTTTGCAATATGCGCGGGTGGAAAACAAATCAACTGCCTACGGATGAGATATATTTGGGATGATATTTTTCGAAGCTTCTATAACATAATGCCAAAGAATGTGAGAAGCTTTGCTATGCTGTACAATTTATACACAAATCGAATTCTGTCCATGTGAATAAAGTTAAAATCGGTCTTGACGTACTCCGTTTCCGGTTCAATTCAACTGCATTTGCGTGCTCTTCGCTGAAATCGTTTCATTCGCAAGGACCATTCGTCCTTCCATTCGAAAACAACTGAACTTGGTCCAACCGCAAGGTAGCCGGGAGCTGCTTCGGAGTCCCTTCCCAAGATCAAATACGATCTAAATGGAGGTCACAGTATAAATAATATAAACACGCTATAAGGTCACAGAAATTAAGCGACTTACCTATTGAGTTTGATCTTTGGACATTGGCATTCTAGATTCTTGCGTGGCACCAATAATACCATAGGTCCACGACCGAGAAGAGCGCTTGTTGTGCCTGTCACAGGATTTCGTTTAAATATTGCTTGAATGTTTATTTCATATTTAAAAATTTCATTCTGTCGTTCGATTGAGTACTGCTCTGTGCTAATTTCCATAGATGCTCTATCATGACCCACAACTTTTGCCATAATAGCTGAAAGTAAAAAACAAAAAGTTTAATCCCTCCGATAGTCATAAAGATACAAAAAAGTTGAGTTCTGCATTCAAAACTATGTTTAAATATTGGCAGAGACATAAAAAATTATGAAACAACAAATTTATTTATTGCCAGAATCAATTCTTAATATTACTCACCATAATCTTCTCTGCAGAATTTGTTCAAGTTGAGCTTCTTCGGGCTGGTTTTACATTTGCCGCAATCTAATAAGTAAATACATTTTTTAAAGCAATTTTAAATTTTAAATTTATTCCTTACAAGTTCGCATGTCATCGGTTCGATCTGCTTCGCTGTTATCAGAACTTGCGCTCTCGGCTTGGATGGCATTCACGACAGTTGGAATCTCTGAAAATGTCATATAAATGAACATGACAAAATATATATAATTTTTTTTTCACTAAAACACTTACTGATACAGGGTGCTACGTGCGATCTTGTCTGTTGGTATCCCTTTGCACATCGATTGCATGTTTGACCAGTCACACCATCCTTACAAGGACATTGTCCAGATATGTGATTGCAAACTTTTCCAGTAGATCCAACTGGATGGCAATCACAACCTGAGTGAATAATGTAAATGGACATTTTTAATACTACAGTTCAAAGAAACATTGAAGAACATTGATATATTTTTTTTTTGGGAAATACAAATACGCTCTAATGGATTTTTGCATCCACCTGTAATTAAAGACTTCAGACTGCGTAGACAATAAAAATCATCTAGCGTTCCACAAAACAAAATAAACTAAGCACTGTACCTTACTGTAAAAAGGGTTTTAGTGCTTTGGCAGACTTAAACAGACGATAATGGCGAATCGAGCACAAACCCGATAGTTTTCATGGCATACAACTTCTACGCTGATAGCTCTTTGACGCCACCTGAGCATCTCCACACACGATCTCCGTCGGCTTTAAAAATATTACGAGAAATGGATTATCAAATCACAGGTGCATAAGGAAACTACAAATATGAACAACTCGACCTGCCACGAACGGGGTCGCAGTATTAGCATCGGACTTCAAATTGGCACCGTCATCAAAATGTCCCAAAATGCCCATCCTCTAAGGATCCAAATTTAGGAACGATTTAAATTTGATGGACACTTCATGTCTTCATATGGTGAAACAAAACGGACCAAACTACTGCAGTTTACCAGACCCGGATTACTCACGGGTTTTTATGCACGGTTGACTTATCCAAAGAAAAAAAATCTGCACCGGACTGAACTTGAACCGGGTACCACTGAGGTACGTCTTGTCAAGCATTTGGTAATCGACAAGGTGAACAGAATAAAACCACATTCATAATAAGTGTTGGGCCTTGCCTTGATGATTTTGCTGAGATGAACACTCACAGACTAAGACGCGAACCAAAAGTCAGCGTAAATAGTGTAAACTTTTTGTCGACGCTGTGACTTTCTACCCACAGACTGACGTGGAGTTCGCGGAGCAGTAGCAGTACCTTTGGCTTACCAGATTGAAAGATTATTCATCGCAAGAAATGTGCAAAGACAAAAAAAAAGGGTTTCAATTTCGGCGATTACCTTTTCATCGGGGCTAAATTTCTTTCCGGCAAGCATTTTCTTGAGGTCTGAAAACAGGAAAACATCCTTTGGGGCCTGATCTGGAGAATACGTTGGATGTGGAAGCAATTCGAAACCCTATTCATTCAATTTTGCCCTCTATTTCATTGATTTGTAACAAGGTGGATTAGCTTGATGAGCAACAGTATTTTATTCCGAGAAAAAGCTATGCTCTATTAACACACGAAATTCCTTTCTATCCATTTTTTAAATTAACAAAAGTTTCTTCCCTCAAAATTCTATATTTCAAAAACAAATAGTACGACTGCTGGCAAATTTGTAGAGAAGGTTAGTGCTTACTTAAAATCATATGGATTTAAAACTAGTAGCGCGATCTATACGTCAGCCTACGTTTTCAGACCACCTGTTAAATCCAAGATTTGAATCGAATCTGGTCCAATCACGATTGGCTCCTAAGATCAAATCAGATTGGTCCAACGAGGCGGTAAGCAACTTACAGAAAGTTTCGAGGATGAAAGTAGAAGGGCAGTTCAGCGAACTCCTTTGGAGCTCACACCAGATCACAACGATGGAACCGAACCGGGCACAAAAATCCGATGCAGCATTTTTTCCACATTGATGGATACACCACCTTACAAAACTCTGCTTACATATAGCGATTTTAACGCACCTTAAAGCTATATGTTAACGACCCTACAATGCAAGTGTTTGAATGACAACGAATATTTAGAGCCAAGTTACCCAAGTTGTGGGTAAAAAGAAGATTTTCTTATGAAAATCTTATACTTGGAAAGATTGCCTTTCGTAGCCTGTGACAACATAGAAATAGCTTGCTTTGTATCCGGGAGTTTACCTTCCAATATTAAACCATTTTAAGTGCGAGACAGGAACAAAGAGCTCAGAAATGTTTTAAATATTCACATGACACTGATATTATCTACAGTCATCTACCTTGAACTTATCGAAGACGTGAGCATCGAATATTGACGCCAGGTTATTTTGTTCGCCCTCATTTTTGAATCTGAGAAAATTTCAAACGCTGTGAGAACTACAGTGAGTGAAAAATGTATTTGCACACACAAATTTTTGGCGTTTTAACATATTCCTTTAAAATCACACAACTGCAAGGCCAATTTCATTACAATATTCAAGAATATACTTAATTCATTTCGAAAAATAACAAAAATAATGGTCAAAAAAGTATTTGCACACCATTAATCACTACCAAAATTGCTGTATGCACTCATTATTTGCGTCTAAATTGTAACGTTTGTTTCAGATCACTTCTTCTATTGATAAATTTAACTATATTCACTGACAAGTAAAGAAAGGCTATTACAATGTGTCCCGAAAGTGATTGAAATACCCGTGTCTACGGAAAAACAATAATAAATAATAAAAATAATAATAATATTAAAATAATTTATTTGCGCGGTAGTGGAAAAAGCTACAGAGAAATACCAAATTCTGTAGGATTTTCATTTTCTGCAGATCGCTACGTAAAACAGCGCTATCGAGAGACTGGATCAACCGAAAATAAACTTCGTTCTGGAAACCCCAAAAACCGTGCGAGACAGACATTTTGTCATCACTCAAGGAAAAAAAAACACCGTTTATCAGCGCACGAGAACAAGCCCAACATGTTGCATGTTAATCTACAAACCATTTGCATTCGGCGAACATCTATGGCAGATCACCTAGAAAAATAGACAAAAGCGCTTTGCATTTGCAAGAAAATATCTTTATAAGCCCATATGTTTTTGGAGAACTGTTTTGTTTTCCGATGAAAGCAAATTTAATTTGTGTGGCAAAATACAGAACTGAAGCCTGAAAATATAAGAAAAACAGTAAAGCATGGTGGGTCCCACGATATGGTGTGAAGTTGCGTAGCATATAATGGCGTTGATAACCTGCGATTTATTGACGGCACCTTGACAGCTGTTGGCTATATCGACTTGTTGCGGTATTATTTGCCTCAGAGCGTTCAAAAATTACGCATCCATGAGTCATTTCATTTCCAACAGGACAATAACCCAAAGCATTCAGCTAGAGAAACAAAAGAATGGTTGTTATAAAATGTGCCAAATCAAATCATTACGCTTCCCCAATCGCCAGATATAAGCCCAATAGAAAATGTATGGAATATTTTGGACAGTCAAATACGGATAAGAATAATTTAAAGAAAAAGACCTAGAAACAGCACTGCAGGAGGAGTGGCATTAAATAAGTCCGTATATCATTCACAATCTTATAGATTCTATGCCAAAAGGACAACAAGCCATTATTGAAACGGGATGCACACTAAATATTGAAATTTTAAAACAAAATTTTTTTTTTTTTGTTCTTCAGAAAATGAAATGTGCAAATACTTTCATTTTTCAAATGAATTGTGTATTTTTTGGAATAATTACATGGTAATGATTTTGAAATTTGGACCTTTTCTTTCTACATTTTCAGATATATAACAATTTTTTGTATCTTCAAAGGAAAATATTAAAACGTCAAAAACTGGGCGTGCAAATACTTTTTTCACTCACAGTATGTCTGCTCTTTTAAGAAAGAAAGCTGTAGTCCCGAACGAATGTGCGTCGCGAACATAAGCGTGGGTTCTTATATGTTGACTTTACGAGTCTGACGGTTCAGACGCTCCACGGGACCTTTATACTGAGACCGTTTCTCCGATTTAAATAATGTCAATTCCTTCGACAGAAGAGAGAAAAAAAATGAAAGAAACTAATTTGCTCTTATCTTATGATTGGAACATTATTACTTAACACATTTTACAATAAATAGTTAAAAAATAATGTCTTTAAATCCGAACCATTTGCAGCAATAAGCCAAGCAATAATTTAAATTCGAAACCACTTCCACTTAAAACCAAAAAGAAAATTTTGGCTCTCAGCCAACACCTGTTGTGGAATTATTCATAATCCTATTTTCTCTATAGCAAGCACAAGATACGATGTTAAAAAAATTAGGAATCAAAGTGGTGAGTACACATAAGTCAAGTGATATAGTCTTTAAAGAACTTACGTCTGCAAACTTTTCGATGATTAATTGGCTTTGTCGAATCACGGTAATAGCCCTCTCTGCAGTAGTGGCAGTATCTGCCGGTCGTGTCGTGTTGGCAGTTGTAGCAAACGCCACCAGATACTCGTCCTGATAATTTATACAGCTCCACGTTGAATCGACATCGACGGGCATGTCCATTACAGTTACAAACTGAAAAGAAAGAAAAAATTCGATTAACTTAACATTCATAGCTGAATTGGATTGTAGAGAACGTGGTAGGTATTTTTCGTGTCAAGGCCAACTTCGAAAGAAGCCTCCCATTCCGTGCCGTGCTTTCATTGTTCAAAACTTTTTATTTTATGATAAGGAAAATCGATAGGAACACACGGGCAATTATTTAATTTTCTGGTTCACATACAATTCAATTTACGGAAGTCCACTCGACACATTGTGTGATTTAATTAGGACATGATTTAATAATAACACTACCGGACAAAGGATTGTGCTCATTGCAAATTTGGAGCTAAATCAAGAATTCTTTTTCAGTTGTTGGATAAAAGAGCTTAAAGTTGTCGGTGTTTCAAAGTGCTAAGTTCTCGTGTTGTTTCTACAGTTTGTCGGCATTCGAATTCGAACAACTTCTTGTCGCTTTTGAATACTGTTAATCACTGAACGATCTTGTAAAGTTTGTCAATTAAGTTAAGGTCGGATGATTGGAACGTCTTTTAAATAAACATATGGCGTTTCTTAGTGACATTTTTTTCCCTACAATCATATCTTTGGAATATAATATAAATAATCAAACATAATTTTGGTTGAATTTCAAATTAAACTATTGCCACAATTAATATTTGACTCATAGACAAGGTCGACACTTATTCGAAAGTAGTTTAATCTCACGCCATTGCAGTATTTTGTTTCTACAGGGGGTAAAAAAATATATAATATAATAAAGAAAAGAGTCTATTTACGTTTTACACTGGTATTTATTAACCCTTATTAATCAAAATTGTTTTTATAATTTTTACCACAGTTGGACATATTCAAAGCAGTAATGAATTTAACTTTTTTAACGGAATCTCACGCGGCTTTACTTTGAGTGGATTTGCTTTTTAAATTTTTTTAATCCTTACTTTTTGATTCAAGTATTCTTGTGAGCGTTTACCAACCGGCTGGACATGATACTTTGTTATTTGTCAGCTATGAGCCAATATGTTATCCAAACTATGAATGTGTTTTTTTTTGATTTTTTGAATATTTTTCAAATTTATCCGCATTGACTTTTAATGATTTTTGTTGTCTTTTTCTGATGTCTTCATGACCTTCAAAAATCTTCGGGATATATTTCTGTCATAAGTGTTACCGGATCTTTTTTCTCTAGGCCAATCTTGATTCTTCAGAATGAATTTTTCTTTTGTTCTATTATCGCAGATCCACTTCGCTATGATATTTTTAAAATTTCTTGAATAATCCTTGTTAAATATTGTTCAAAAAATATTCTTTTTGAACGGACAAAATAAAACCTTATGAGCTAGAAGTTTTGAAAAATAAATTTAAAATATTTTGTACGAAATATTAATATGTCTATTTATCCTTTACGCGTCACATTTTCTTCAGTTAGCCAGACTGTGTTGACTGAGACGAGAATTCGTGCTCGTTTTTTTTTGTTGGTTACATCAATTTCGAAATTCAACTGGTTTACTCAAATAATTTTGTTAACAACCCTTTGTATAACCTTTTTTAGAAGATGCTAACATTTTTGTCTATGATTCTATCTAAAGTTCTACACACCGGTGGTAAAAAAATAAATTTAAGAACTTATTTGATCTGAAATTTCGATTTTCGTTTTGCCTGTCATATATTCTTCCATAATATTGACTGTAGTTGAAAAATTGTGCTGTATTCATTCAAATGCAAGGTTATTGGAATTTTACCGCTCTAGGTAAGGATACATCTGAATAATTTTGATAACAGCCACTTTGTTACCCTTGCTACTTTTCGCTCTGCTGAAGACAAAAAACATTTTTTATACGCTTTCATCCTCATTTCAGACTTTGTTAATTTTAAGGTTTCTAGATATTTAAAAACTGCCTCTTCCTTATGTTTTAGGCGTTGATATATGTGCTACATGTATAGAATTCCGGGCTGAATAATTAAAAAACAACTTTTATTTAATCAAATTTCAGTTTCATTATTCTTTTTGAATATAAAGAAGGCGTGATTTAGACTGACTGTAGCTGTTGCACGATCACTCGCTCCCTTCCTCGGATACGGATCTAGAGAAACCATCTTCCCACATATGTATATGCCTGACTCCCTCTGTTTTCAAGATTGAAGTGATCCTGTTATTGTTGCTTGAAATCTCACCGAGGACCTATCTTCTTGTTGAATTTCAAGTTTCTCGCTTTACATAAAGTGTAACTTTCTTGTCGGTTTTAATGCGAAACTGTCCCATTACTTAAATTTATGCCGACTGCAGCGCTTTTCAAGAATACCTGAATTCATTCGCAAAATAATTGCTTACAATCGAACATAACCAAATGTCAGCGTGCCCTTTTCCAGGAAACATTTTTCTATGTACTTTGTGTACACCACAAATAGTTTAGCGCTGGCTAAAGTCAAACTGGTTATGGGTTTAGGAATGCTTATTGAGCAAATGGTCAATAAACGTAACTCTAAAGTGAAAGGTCAAAATGTGGGACAAAGAAAAGAAATTCATCCAAAAATAATACACACACATATTTTTTTAAATGTCATACAATTTCAATTTCATTAAAAGAGAATGTAAAAAAAACCATCTATTTTAAACGAAAAAAGAGGAACAAAATCTAAATAACTATTAAAAAACAAAATTATTAAATAAATTTATTTTACTTAAATCCGCACTTCAAAATTTATTTTTTAAGTCCACTTGATTCTTATGCGTTAAGCTTAAATCTGCTAAGATGCGTTTGCGTTCTCTTCTCTTTTGGGGAGGCATCTTTTGATACACGAAATCCAGCAACGGAGTGTAAAATTATAACACTTTTTTTTAATCTAGGCGAATTATATTAGGAAAAAAATTTCCACTCCATAAGTAATATAACATTTCGGTATGATTTTATTACGGCATTTTGCAACTTTGGCGGCGTGCACCGCCAAACGATAAGAGAAATTACTCAGCTATTTGCAAATTTGAAATAAGAACAATTAAGACAAGCTTATTTTCAAAATGCGCATTAAAGTAAAATATTTGCAAAAACAAAAAAAAAATATTTCTCTGAAGGATGATTTGATTTCAGTAAATTATAATTTTGTGACACTTCTTCTAAAAAATGTTGGCAGATTGAATAGCTTGATATCACAATCAATATAACTTCGATTGCGATTTCTCTACCGTCAAAAAGAGTGTATAATCAACAAACTTTTTTGTTGTTTTGGTAAGGAATATTGCAGTTTTTTAAGTGCGGGAAAATATCCACCCAAGCAAAAGCTTATTTGAGTTACACATAGTTAAACTGACTTATGTGACTGAAGTGCTCAGTCCAAAGATCTATAGTATATATTTAAAAGATGCATTGTAGAAGTTAAGTAAATACACTTGGAACCATCTTTTTTGTATATGGCAAATATTCAGAACCGATTCGTTCTTGGAGCTTATTTGTTAAGTTTTTTAAAATTTCGGTAACTTCCATTACATTCAGGGTTTCCTGCTCTTTTGATTTTATAGTACCGTGGAATATAGACGCCATGTTATGCAGAAATTTCAACCAGAAATCAGAAGCCTCGTTTTCAAAAAACCATTTTATTAAATATATATATTAGATATAATTAAAGAGGTAATTTAATTTGTAAAAGCCTTTCAATAGCTGACATTAACGCAAGCCAGCGTGTTTTAGAGTACCCCAACAATCTTTTGTTTTCAACATCTACTTCATTGCAGAATATTTTAAGTTCTCCCATCTGCACCGTGAAAATATAAAATTAGCTATAGATCTTATTAATATCATAGAAAGAAGTGGCAAATGTTCTCTATCGCTGGATAAAATGGGCAGCCACCGGCGAATCGAAGTATTGTCAGATACCTTGGGATCTGGCTAGATCCATATCTATATTTTAACAAACATATAGATACTGCTCTGGCCTGAGCCAAAGCGGCTTATGCCATGACAAAAAGAGACTGTTTCACAGCAGCCAGTCAACTCGATGCCAAGGTAAAGGTGGTCTGCTTTACGGCCCTCATTCGGCCTGTTTTTGCCGCGTGGTCCAACATGAGAACAAGCTTAATAGAAAAGATTTGGGTTTTCGAGAGACGATGTCTTAGAGCTTGTCTCCATTTATATAGAACTCCTTAGTCTGGGTACAAAAAATTCTAAAGTAATGAGTAAAACGGGCCAACGCTGAAAATCCTGAACGAATTGAATGATGAAGAAGCGGCTGAACACGGAATAAATGAAGTGCATTCTGTGGAAGTCGTTCTAACAGGTGCAATCGATGGAGACGACATAGATATAGACAATGCCGGCAGCGACAATGAAGGTAGGGAAGTTAGCGACCGTAAATGACCTTGAAAAAGGTATTTTGCAACACAAATTAAAGTTACTGCTTTAAAAATTATAGCAGAAAGATAGATCGAGAGAAAATTTTTGGATATTACGGAGAATCCTGATAATGTTCCAAGTTGCTCCCGCATGAATGATTGCTTTCGTTTTAGTCCCAAAAAATGTTGTAAAACAAATCCAAAAGAACCAAAGGAGTCCCGAACATGGAGCAGCAAAGAGCTTGATAGTACTTCAAAATTTCCAATTGAAGCAGAGATGTAGGCCGAAGGCGTCAAAGAGTGGCGAGAAAATAACTTTATGCCCATTGATGTTTTTTCGCCTGATATTCGGCGACAACATTTTGGAAATAATTTTCAAAGAAACGAATTTATACGCTTTGAAAACGGGTCATGAGCTGAAAGTCTTACCAGATGAAATACTTAAGTATTTCGGTTACAACTCTAAAATCCATCGTGGAATGTATTGGGAAACGAGGGAAGATGAGAACGATTTTCCTCGTTTCTTCTTCTATATCGAGAAACAGATTTACATCGGTTTTTCTAGCGGCGCAAGCAAAGAAAAAGAGAAAACCTCTGTGATCAGCGGTTACGCAGCTACTGTGTGTAAATTTTTCCTCCTTTAAGTACTGTTTACATTGATAATTATTTTAACTCTCTCCCTTTACTTTAATCTCCTAAAAGTCATAATATCAATTCAAAAGAGCCAAGGAGTTCACATCATGCAATTCAAGAAGAGGATAAGAAACTTTCCTAAGTTCGGTGGCATGATAATAGTCAAGTCACTATAGCAACAAATATTGACAATCAAGCCTTTCTTGGTAAAGTTTTATGTCGTCGCTGGGATAGGCAAGTCAGCAGTTTTTCAGGAGTTAAACGCTTTTTGGGAGATGTGGATTTTTGGAGGCAATCATAGGATCCGTTTGAAATGGTACTGAGCACAAATCCAATTTGGTCTAAACGGAGCAGTGGAACAAGAATATGCCATTACACGTGTTCACTAGGCGTTTAACCATATCAGTTCTGACCGTTACACAATTCAATCCTACCAAAAGAGTCCCCAACAAAACTTCAATGCATTAATTGATCGTTTTTTTCAGTGAAAAAATTGGATGAAATTCGTTTCGATGGAATAAACCACTTTGTAGGTGAGGGATAAGCCCAACGACGATGCGTAGTGTAATATCGGTTTGCATCAACAAAAATTGTTTCCTCTTTTTCATTCGAGACGCTAAAAAAATAAACTCAAGCGCATTTATTTTAATAAACAAATTTAACTCATAAAAAAATTGTTTTTCCTCCGGATTACCAACGTAGGGTAAATTATACGTTACAAAACCACATCTGTACAAAACTATTTTTTCTATTCTACTTTTATTTCGACAAAATGACAACAGGTCAAACCCATGTGTTTCAATGGAAAGCAAGCAAAAAAAATGGGTTAACGGCCTTACTCCCCCGGAAGCGTTTCTCTATCTCGATAGAAAAGGTCTGGTTCAGAATAGATTAGCAGTACGGTAAGTCTTCTACGTTGGTCTAAAAGCTGTGGACGGGCTAATCAACTACGACCAAGACGTCGTAAGTAGCTCACCGAAGATGCTATCAGACCGCGATGGAGCTGATGTCATAAGGCAATATCGATACTTTTGGTGGTTGGACGAAAAGTAAAACTCCATCTTCCGTTTTTAATCATTGGTGCCCTTCAGGCAAATTTGGTAACATGTCTTGTCAGCATTGGCCGCCTTACATATTTTTAAGTTAGTTTAAGTTGATATATTATATATTAAGTATTTTTTAAGTTATTTTAAGTAAGACTAATTTTTTTAGGTTCTTGTTTAGTAAAAACTAGTCTTGTTTTAAAGATATAAGTTCTAGAAAGTCCTATGTTTTTTGCTTATATTTTCTTAATTTTAACTTTAGATAGACAAATACAATTCAAATATGCATTGTAAAATAGACAGTCGTCGAAAGGCAACTTTAAAATTATCAGGATTAGTTTAGAGCACCCATAAATTCATTAAGCTTGATTAAAGCATTTTTTGTCTAGCATGTAAGGTAATGAATTAAACTAATAAAAATACACTGAATTGAAAAAAGAAATTGCTTACAAAAACTTTTAGATTCAATCCATAGACGAGGCGTTTGTTGCGAAGGAAGATAGTTATATTAATTAACCGATTCGTATATAAAATCATTTTTTTCAGGTCTCAAAGACGTTTACTGTCAGAATTGTGTGTGTCCGAATAATTTTTGCCGTGATTTTAACGTGTCTTAGCAATTTTGTCACTTTGTTTCTTATGTATTTCTTTTTTGTCAGTTGAATTTACCATATTTACAAATAATTATTATGTTACAAATACAAAACAAGGATTTTTTTAAAATAGCAACTCAATTATACGCCAAGAAATAGAGAAATATACTGATACTGTTCGAAGGAAGAGAATCCTTCATGAGTGATATTTAAATTAATTTAATCAATGGAGCAACAGGTTCAAGCGGAAGTTACCCCTCAAAAAACACTCATTCAGAAAATTCAAATGAATGCAACGAAACGTCCGAAAGTGTACATGAAGGTATCAAAGCCAGGATGACCACATCGATTAAAGGGTCTACTACGATACTTTACGATACACTCAGATGTACATAACCAAGTTACATAAGTGAAGCAATATGTACGGAGTTTATATGTGTGTGTTTATGACTCCCCAGTATGTGAACAGTTCAAAAATTGCACTACAAAGAAGAGTACTTCTCTGCCTCCATTGAGTGGATGGTCAACACATGTTCCCATGAAAATGCAGACAGTCTCTTGGAGCATGGAGGGCTAACATTAATGCTTTCATGTCCTTCGAACAAAGATATCACACTCTTTGTCCTCTTTGGATCCCACTTGAAATCGAATAAAATATCCTTCGCTACAATGGGCACACTCTCTGGCCAAGCACGTATCATATGTCAGATATCTTTAGCAGAACATATACGACTACATATCTATACGTCAATTATGTGGAGAAATAAACGCCAATCGTACCATATGCATCCCTAGAAGCGTACTGGTGTGGTACAACAACAAAAACAAAAAGGAAACACAGGCAAGGTATCCTTCGTAGTGTAGTTTTTTTTTATTTTATTTTTCAATATGACAGCAAAAGTAGAGAAAAAAAAAACTCCTTTTAACCTGGCCACACTGCGGTGTTTGACGAAACCGAAATTGAAAAGGAAATTATCCCGAAGCGGATATAGCACTTGAGAGGAACATGTATCAGAGCACATTCGAGGTAGATGAGGCTCGTAGACTTGATTTTCAAACGGTTCCACCTGGCCTATCTGATTGGATCCCTGCGAGAAAGTTGATGAATACTTGATAACAGAGTCGTCCTGTTTCAGGATTTATGTTTTTTTTTTCCTATGTTGAAGTGTTTTAAGTGATTTGGGTTGTAAAGGAAGGCACTTGCGGGCTGGCCGATTGTATAACATCTCCTCGAAGGTTTTTAATCCGAACTTTTGCCAGGAAGAAGAGTCTCATCCACAAATGTATATTTAAGTATCGATTGCTTTATAAATAAAACGGATTTGTACCTTTTAACTTTTTTGTTCTTAAAAGAGGATAGGGCTGTGAAATGAACCTGAACATATAGGCTCTGTAAAGGGAGATATTGGCTTATTAACAGTCAATGTTTTTATTGAATCTATAAATAATACATTGGAAATCAATTAAGAAGTTAACATTGTCAAAAAAAAAACGCTGAAAATAAAACAGCTGGAGCAAGAGTGGATTTAATGGTTTGAATAAAATCGAAAAACATATTTAAGTTCAATTACATCTTTGAAGCAATGATTGAAACCGTTGGAAACATTTTGGTAGCAATTTATTTCAACCTTGAAAGTAATAATAAACTTATTTGGCCACAGTTTGTTGATTTCAATATTTTATTTTTCCTTTGGATTTGGGTTCCTGTGTTCCCCTTTTAAAACGTCAGAGTTTCAATTATTAACAGTTAAAGAGCTGGAATGCTTTTCCGAGAGTTGTTCAATTGCAGCGATATAGTCATGGGAAGCATCACAACTCGCGAACATTTTCATCCAAAAATAAAATCAATTCTTGGCGCGACAACTCTTTTGGAAGTCAGGGTCTAGGCTTCACTATGCATATGCGCAACCGCGTAATTGGCAGGGGTTGGACCTGAAACAGCTGGGTGGCGAAGTTGGTAGAGCACCTGCCTTTCAATAGATTCAATTGGTAGGTCCCAGATTCGATTCCAAGATTGCTCTAATTTTTCGAATCTGGTCCAGTTACCATT
The DNA here is from genome assembly GCA_963555765.1 of Orthonevra nobilis. Taxonomy (NCBI): domain Eukaryota; kingdom Metazoa; phylum Arthropoda; class Insecta; order Diptera; family Syrphidae; genus Orthonevra; species Orthonevra nobilis. The sequence goes on from OY743224.1 coordinate 68,537,047, forward strand.
TAATATTGGAATTAAGTTTATGGCACTATCACTTGATTGGTCGACCAGCGATAACAGTCTGACTAACGAGTGGCGTTGTTTTAGTGGTTGTTGTATCGGCTTATTTCCTAGTTCGTGCTGTCAAAATAGTGGTTTGCGTAGATTGTGTGTAGATGGCTCTGCTGTGTAGGCATAACACTGACAGCGGGGTGTTTAGCTAAATCTTCCAAACTTTCAAAGTACATATATGAAACTAATGTCGAATAAAATTCTGCGAATTAGGCGGAAACTAATAGTTCGGTATAAATCCTTCGTCCCGCTTCGGAAGTGAGTTGAAACCAAATACATCTGAGTTTCTCTATAATCTAGCATTCTTCTCCTAATTCTTCCCCTCGCTATATGCTTCATGCATTATAAGAGTTTTCATATCCTCTTGTAGAGCGAGCCAATTATAAAAAATAATAAATTTAAAATTAATAACCAGCCCGAACAGCCCCAGAATCTCTTTTTTGAAAATAACACACATCGCTAGCGAGAGGTTGGCCCGCGACTTCGCTCTCAGCAGCCATCGCACTTGCCACTTGCACTCTACAATTATCTATGTAATCATAAAGAAGTTCAATTGGGTTCGAATCCGATGATGGTGGTGGCCAAACAATGCTGAGCACCTATTATTCTTCCTTCCATTGTTGTAAGCTTTAACACAACTTTGAAAAACCTACGCGTATGTCCCTTATCATATGTACCGAAGACCACTCGGAATAATATGCTACTTAATTCTGTCAGAGATAAGAATTAACCTCTATGCATTATAGTACACACAATTTAATTTATAGAGACACGGTAACTTACTTTGTTCACATAATTATTGTTATTTCTTGTACGTCCAGGCTTCGGTTTTGAGCCATTTCTTGATTTCAATAGGTCGTTTAATGGTGTAAAAGACTTTTGATTTAGAAACACCGAGTAACTTTTGCATTTGTACCTTTACAATTAAGATAAATAATTTGACGTCATATTTTAAGGCACACTTGATTCAAGCGATACATAGTTTTATTTATTATTTTAATTATTTTAAAAACAACAGTTCACTCAAACATGAATCGAATATGGCAGATAAAAGAATCAGGATTTTTGTTAGGATTTAACTTTTAGTATGTTTTATTCTTCTTTATGTTGTATGTCAGTTTTGATGAACACTACATCAATTTTGATGTATTTTTTGGATGTTTGAGTGGGTCCCTTAATGGTTTAGATGCATTCACCAATCACGTGCTGATTTTACTTATATATATACATCTTAGCATAGTTCTATAAAATTGACGAAGTGTAAAATGTCACTTCGTATGGTTGATGGTTGATCGAAGATTCAAACACAGCTGAAACCGCTTATAGCAGATTATTATCATCATACTCTAAGATCTCACCACATTTTAACATTGGCGTTAAAAATAGTTTGGAATAAATAAGGTTAAATCAAGGAGAGGTTCCTGGACTTACACTTATAAATTTCGTACATCTGGCTCAGTAACCAGTATCTTCTTGCCGCGTATGCCTTCCGCGTAGATGGAAGTTGAATTAAAAATTTTAAAAAACATTCAAACGAAGCCATCTTATAATACTGTTGGCTGATAGAATAATAAGTCAATATTAGAGGTTTTTGACAATAAACAATAAATTCAGCTCTAGAAAGCCAAGAAAAAAAAATTGTGAATTCCTTCGATGAAAAAAATACAGCACGAAAGAAAGCAACCCCCAAAGATTGAGCATTTTTTAGAATATAAGATGAAACTAGGTCTGGTAATGATCTCATCGAAGGATAAGCTGGTATTTTTTACGAGAAAAAAAGAGATCCCCAGCTGCATTGAGCCCTATAAACAGAGCGTAATTTAATGGTTCCAAAACACAATACTTTCTTCATTCAATTAAGCGAATTACAAACATTATAAATGAATGGCACTTGCATCGCTGAAACTAAAAAAATTTCGAACTCGGTTTCTTTGTGTGTTAATAAAAATATTGGTTTGAATGACCTCATAACCTAGGTCGCTAAAAAAGATGGGAAGTCTCGAGGTTTTCTGAAATTGTACAAGAAATACTTCACTGTACTTCTCTGGCTGCCATATGCGAAGCGAACTGGAGAATAAATTACATGTGTAGGCAGGCGCTTCCAAAATCACCTTGAGCCTGCTCAACAGAGTTAAAAAAAATCAATCAACCGCTTCAACACCGACACAACGTCTTCTTCTCTTGAAATGTTTTTAAATAAACGTGTTTAATAAGCATAAATTTATTAAATAATTTATTAAATATATTAATATCACAACAGAATTCACAAGTTTTAAAATAAAAGATGATCTGTCGGTGGAGTCGGCGGAAGAAGAATGGCCGCTGTCAGAAATTATCGATATGGTATAAGCTGTCAACAATGTCTTTCGTCGCTGACTTGCAATGGCAATATTCAGGCATAACAACTCTTTATATATGCAATCGTTTTTTAGATTCCGTACCCAAAACGTGCCAAGGAAATTCGTTTACTAAGCTTCCACTTTCCGTGCACCTATCACCGTCTATATATCTAGCTAGGTTTCTTCTACAAGAACATTTTTTTTTAATCGCAACTGAATTTTACGCCAAAAATGAAGTGAAATTTAAAATTAATTTAAAAATGAAACTCAATTTTGCGGCAGAAGGTACGCAATGAAAAGTTGAACATTTATTTAAAATGCAATTCAATTTTATGTCAAGAAGTGATCAAAATCAAAGTTCTTTGGCAGGGAACTCTTTAAACGACAAAACAGAGACAAACAATTATACTGGATATTACTAAATTCACAGTTTCGTTTAATAAAAGATATCTCGAATGTACCACGCGTGAAAATGACGTTGCGCTATCATCACCTTAGTTTTTTAAGCCTGATCTAACCGCAATTAAATGTTGATTTATTGTAATATTAATTTTCACTATCAGATGACAAGTTGAAGGTGTGAACACGTCGTTTAATTGTTTATTTCCTTCTAATTCCAGCACATTCTACACGTATCTCGACACTCCTTTACATGAAAAAAGAAATACGAAAACGAGTAATTTACTTTGAAACGGAAGTGAGGGTATACAAATATCTTAAAATCGTCTCGCATCTCACAATCGGAATACTAAATGCCTGAAGACTCAGAAGATCACGCTTTTTTCCTTGAATGTCTAATTTCAGATTTATTTTGATTTTTTGTTTTGTCAATGAAAAACGCCATCCATATGTCCCAACAAAATCTACACGCACATGAAGAACGCAGGAATTCGTGAACATTCATATTTATGGAGTCAGCTTCCCGCCATGTCCGTTGATAGTGGCATTGGTTAAAAATACAGCAAGGGGCACTCGCAGATACATTAGTGCCCCGAATTAATTAATATCATTATCACTTCGCTCTTCAATTAATATGTTTTGCTGTTGCACCGTGGAACCCATTTATGCTGCCGTCGGTCGCTGTCGGGACAGAAATGCTTCATCGTCTTCGTCGTCGCTGTAGTTGAATTCATTGACTCGTTTGTCCCGAGAGTCTCTTGAAGGCGGGCGACCGACGACATGAATGTTGACATTTTATGAGGAGCGCTCTCCCCGAAATCACAGCCACTGATTCTCTAGGCAATGATACGACAAATTTTTATTGTTCGCAATTTGTAAAAACGACTTATAGCCTTGCGAGTGCATGGAAGAGGAATTTCTTGGTGTACGAGTAGGTAGACAATTTTTTTTATATCCATTTTAACAAGCAAACTTAAGTGCGTCTGTATCCGCAATTGTAAAGGTATACTCATACATATTTTTGCATCTACAAGTTCAATTATGTTTCCTGGAGATTAGGTAATTTCGACTAGGTTGCACTTCCCCGTTGTATCTTTAGACGAAAATAACTTACGATCGAGCCTATAGTAAACGTTGCCACCGGCACCACGAAAGCGATATAACTTCAGTTTTAGTGCCTGCTGAACAGGGTGGACTATGTATTCAGTAACATGAGAATGACCATGAAGAGAAAAAACTAAGTTTAAAAAATAATAAAAAGGAAATACAAACAGTGTCAAATGTTTGTTAAAAATATTTATAGACGCGCTTTGGTGGATGGCTTAAATTCATGCTTGCGATACTATGGATAAACCGAAGACGGACAATGATAGAAGGAGACATAAGATCTTGATAGACCATGTAAAACCAAAGCCAACAAACATTCTTTTATTTGCGTATTATGTTAACATTCACAAGCCGATTTTAAGGGTTCCTTACCCACAGGGTGCCAATTGAACCCTATAACTAAAACTCCGCTTTCCGTCCGTCCGTCGGACAGTGTGAAAGATAGACAGAACGATTCCGGTAACTTAAAATATATATGAAAATAATAAATATGGGGGTCCCCACACAAGAAAAATTATTTTTAAGAGAGCATCTCATGGTGGCACGGAACCCTTCGCGTGCGTATTCGCAAATCGCAAGACGTACAGTATATTTAAAATATAAGTCATTGCTTCGTCATTGAGCATCATAAACAGATGGGGTCAGCCAAAGTCAAATCCGGTGATGATAGTCCCAGTTTGATAGTTATTATATGATTCCTAAACTCAGGAAATCCGTGTAAGCGAACTAAAGAAAAACAGAATCACAGACAGAATTTTCACTTCCATTACAAAATTACCAAAAAACAAACCCAGTTAGAAAGTTTAAAGGTGGTTTGCGAATGATATTGTGCACAAGCTAGGGATCCTGTTCTTTCTCTAGGGGAAGACTGTTCAATTGCGTTTCAAATCGAGAACGAGATCTTCATTTTTTTACTTTTGTAAAATTTTGTGTTCTGAGTAACTGTTCTCGGATCCGTTTTGGATTGATCCAAATTCAAACATATTACACAAAACATTTTCTGTCGGTCAGTCCTTTGGAGTCAGGCATACTTCACTCAAATTACTTCTTCTTTAATCCGAAGCTAGAAGCATTGAAAATAATTGGTTGTCTTAAAAAGCGACTCAAACAAGCCCACAAAGGGTTCCGTAGCACCGTACAATATTTAACACTACATATTTTATTAGAAAACTATTAACTAATCATCACAAATACGGTACGGAAATAAAGCCTGAGTACACGACATGGAAATGCACGCGGGCCTGACGTCATTCTGACATCAAAATCTGTCACAATACTTGCATGGAGTTTGCATGTCGTGTATTAACAATATTTGTGACAGTCGCATTTAGTCTCGCATGTACATGTGAAACCATGCTACGCCTTTATCGCATGCAAACATGTGACTTTTCGCATGCCGTGTACTAGCAAGAAGCATGTGATTTGGGACAACATGCATCGATTCATCGCTCAATGCGATGATGGAAACATCACATCCGAGTACACAAATTCGTACCGTCGCATGGATTTAACATGAGAAGTATGTTTAAAGCATTAGGACGTGGGCACAATACATTTATTTCATTGAAATATTATTCAAATTGCGTTTTCGATGACTTAAGTTCTTTTTTAACTTAATTTTGAGCCCAAAAAAGGTCAAAAACAAAATTCTGGGCTTCCGTAGCAAAATTCACCTTTTATTCCGAGTACGAAGTTTTCTATATGTACATTTTTCATAGAGCAAAAAACAATTTTGGTTACTAAAGGTTAATCCTAACCCAGTTGCTTCAGCCAGATACAGTTGTATGGCCTCGTACGCTTGGTGTTTATGGTTGGTGGAACTGTGTTTGTTTCTTTATAAAGAGTATTAAAATATAAATTCGGTTACAAAATTTATAATAAAAGGGATCAGCGACTGCCAAACTCAGATCGTCCGAGGGAACCTCATCCGCAACGAAAGCAATTTGGCACATGGAAAAAAAAGTAGACATGATTTGACAAATCAGGATGACGAAAATTTAATTTTTGCCCTCATGTTTTCGATTAAAACAACTTTCTTAACAATAAATTTCTTTTTGACTAAAGCCCTAAAAAAAGGAGTCAAAAATAAATCCATTGTGCCTCCATCCTAATCCACGTTCTCTCAGCACAAGGCGGTCAGAAACACAATATCTAATCGTTCGCACAATGGCATCAGATTTTTGGATTACCTAGCAAGTAGTCGAATTGGTCACCCAAGTACACCTCCTTTAAAGGTTGGACTTTATAATAATCACTTTACTCAGCTTCTTTGGCATTTTTAATTTGATTTGTGGCCAACCTGATAGCAATCTTTTCGAGTTCTTTTTCGGCATTTCAAAACTTTACAAAATTAGCAAACCGAAAAACACTTCAAGTGATCTCATGACAGCGAAAAAGACTATTCCCATGGATACATGTAGTGTACTAGGAAACCAATGTTTATACTGCGAACCGTCTTGCATATCGTGTACTAGAGCAACATGTGCGCACGACGCATGCAAAAATACATGCGAATAGTTTCCATGCGATGGCCACCGTAGCATGGAAACATGCGACTTTTTGGGAACAAATCTACATGACGTGTACAACCGATAATTTTTCCATGTAACAACATTCGATCATAAGTTGCCTGCGACGATAATTTAACCCGAATACGGGATTTTTCGGTGACGTCAGGAGCGTATGTACATATGTACATGCAACGATTTCCATGTCGTGTACTGCGAGCTTAAAAGAAAATATTTTTTAGTTTGATCACTAGGCCAAGTTAATATTTATAAATGATCTTCCAGTTGACAGTTGACAGATAATGCTTCATTCTACCAAGAAGCTAGAGCTAGAAGAAAATGTTAAATAATGATTTTCAGATTTTGCAACAAGTTTAAGATGGAAAACCAAAGTAAAATGACGATGAATCGATGCGGGTGATTCCACTTCAAGGACGCTCCCAGACCTCTGAGGTTGATGTCAACAAAGACATGAGAGATTGCACAAACGGTGAACATTAAGCACTCAAGGGAAATGATTTATCTGCTCCACTAACTGTTATCAAACTCGATACATTTTAAGACGTACGTCAATAATTACATAGATGGATTCGCGAATACTTTTTGATAAGCTAGAGCGTAGCTTTACCATTTTTGTGTTTGCGTCATATTTTTCGCACAAGTGGCGGGATTTCAAACGTCCCGAAAAGCTTTTACTTAACAATCAGATTTCAGAAAGATTTCAGGTTTCAGAAAATGCCGAAGTACTTTTGCTGCTAGAAATTTAGTGAAATGACAAATAGGCAGTGGTTTGATTCCGGTTTCTACGCATTCAATGCAATAAACAATGTAAAGACAAAAAACTATTGACATATTTGCGTTTGAATTTTCAAAATTCAATTGGATTTATGGGACATTGGTGACTCAAAAGCGTTTGCGTTCAAAGTTGAAGTTTAAATTCAAATTCGAGAAGTGTGAGGCGTGTTCCGAACGACAGTAAGGCGCGGTATGACCGACTTGAGTAGGAATTGGCGAAAACTGAAAACAGCAAGCAAAAGCGGTCTTAAGGTGGCAACTTGGACACGTTTATTTATTTAACAAACACATTCATACCCTTGTTAGAGCGGCATTTATATCTCTTAAAGTTCTTTCCTACTCCAGTTAATTGAGATACGAAGAAAAGATTGTATACCAAGTATGCAAGTCCTGTATGGTGGAACATAAATGGCTTATAATAAAGCTTAGTGTTTCCGAAACTAAAGGTCTTCGAGCTGACAGAGGTGCTCATTCCGACTTTCGGCGCTATGTTTCGAACAATAGACTCTGGGTACTTCCGGGGTAAACTGGGACTTGGTTCCTATTTAATCGCAACCCTGCAACTTTCAGAAATTTTACGGTAAGTGGACACATTCCAACAAAAGCATTCCTGCAACTGATTTTGAGATCTAAATTAAATACTTATTTACTGTTAAATAGAATTTTATAACATTTAAAGTATAACATTTATTATTATAAATTTATTATTCTACATAATCTTTTAGCTTTAAGTGGTAAAAAAAATTTCTTAAAAATGCAAGACTCCAAATCTTATCTAACAATTTCTTACCCACCCTATGTAGTTGTTTTTTTTTTTTTTTTTGTTTTGCTAAAGAAGTGAGAACGTTTAAGGAGCACGCACTTAAAAATAATTATTACGAGTATTTTTCCATGTAGGATGATTGAGCCGTTGGTGAAGTGTGACGCGCACTCTTTGGCCAAATGGCTTGAACTTGAAAGTGCCTGAGGTGCCTCCTTTGCCGAGCGGGAATAGCACCATGAACTAATCTCTGATTATTTATAATACTTCGGAGCTGTATTTTCATTCCATTCCTTTTACTCGTGGTTTTTCTTCGGGTCTTTTCAACTATGTAAGTAATTAGTTTTATTTTATTTTAGTCTTAGCGGCAACATTATGACACCCAGTCGGTCCGCAGTCTTAAGAATATATTATTGCTGTAGATGCGATTTATCTTTTGGGCTAAAGCTGTCCAGGGTTTCAGTGGTGTGCCTTTTTTTAAACTAGAAGCGCATAGTTAATGTGCGGCAAAGAAAGAACACTTCGGCGGAGCTATTGTTGCCCACGTATGGTAATATACAAGAGGCGTTGGATTTAAAAGGTATTTAAATTTTTCATGCATCTTTCATTGAGGATTAGTTTATTGTGGATACTGGGAACTACAGGAAGGCAATTTATGCTTGTTCATTTGTATTTTTAGAATACATTTGACGTTTGCATTGCATTGGAGGGATTAACTCCTGTGACAGTTGAAATGAAATTATCTAAAAACGTAATTGTACTATAACAACTATCTCTCAAGTAGGTATTTTATTGCAGTTTTATCAGTATTTTAGCTTTTTTATGCAGTATAAGAACTTGTAAATATAAATTTCTACGAAATATTCTTAAGGTAGGAGTTTTTCAATGAAAACTATACTTTGAACGCCCATTTGGAGAAAAACTTATGTCAGTGCACTTTGCTTTTTGCCGTGATAACGAGACTATTTCACAGCAGGCAACTCGATGCTTAGGAGCCTATGGCTCCTTTTTATTAAGCCGTACGGTTTAACATGACAGTAATATTATATTCCTGTTAATATAAAGCCAAGAGTCACAATTCAAACTACTTTATCTCTATGAGGTCCTTTACAGTGAGGCCAACCTGGGATCGAATTACGACATCAGTTATCGAGCCGCACGCGACTGAAGTATACCAGCTCACGATATCGAATGGTGAGTATCGAAATTTGACATTCTGTGATACGTGATCGTGCACTTTTTTACTCCCTTTCATTGTTGCTGACGGGTGAGCTCGCTTTCGGGAAAAGAAAAAATATGTAAGAATATTACTTTTTGTTGTTATTTTCTGCGTTTTTGCTTATTTTTTTAATATTTATTACAGGTCGATTTTGAATAAAATTCCACCCACGTCAAAAGGAAATTTTGGGCGACTTTATGAACCGTCACCCTGAAGTCGCAAAAAATAATTTAAGTTGCGCGTGAGGGAGAGTCGCATCAGCAAGATTATGGACCCAGTTGGCCCAAAAGTTAAATTCACAGGGGCCACCAAATAAGGACACCAAATCCTGGAGAAAGGTAAGTTTATATATTTGTTAAGTGTACTCTGAATTAATGTTTTTAATTTTCACAAACATTTTCGGATCAAAAATACCAGATTTGAAATAAAATGTCTTTTAACAAACTTTCTATTAAAAAAACTGGAGGTGGTGCCTTTGAAGAAAAACTTTGCAGATTCGGTGCAAGAGAATACACCAAACAAGCATTAACGCCGCAAGGAATTGAAACCGGGTATTCCTTTTGCCTAAGTCCAACAGAGAAGCCGCTCAAGGCAGATAATTCAGCATCATTTTCGGACGATTCCGATGATGTGGATGATATTTCGGAGCGTAATTCGAATGTGTTCCGCAAAGTGGCAAAAAAAGGCGAAAAAAAATTTGATTCAATTAATAACCAAAAATTAAAACTCATTAAAACTAAAATGACAGAAGAAACAAAATTTTACTCTGCAACTTCCGAAAAACTCTACAAACATTTAGAAAGTGAAGAATGTAGAATATATTTCAACAAAAACAAAAATGCCCACAAATCGATACGTTTGACACCTATCAGTTGTCTCTACTCAGTGTAGTAGAATATTTCTATTACAACATTCAATGTGATCATCCCAATCTAGTAAATCTATCACACGATATCGTATGAATTTCACTCACTCGTTAACTGATGTCGTAATTCGACCCCTGATCCGGGTGGATGATTTTCATCCAGAGTTTCCCAAAGGCACATTGCAAGGGCAATGACTTCGATCGACAACCAGACCTCCAGCTCTACCCAATGATTTGTACCACGGGAGTTTGCGCCTTAGCGGCCTTGTTCATCCAGAGGCAGAACGCCAGTCTATTTTGACTGTAATGGTTTCATATTAATTTTTACTAATTTAAAACTACTTTTAACCTTTATGAAACTAGCGGTCACCTGCGACTTTGTGAGCGTAGAATTCATGTAACTACGTAGAAAAAATCTTGATTTCAAAAAGGTCTTTTCCAAACAATTTTGTGTTAAAGTAAATTTTTTTTAACAGAAATAATCTTGACGACCAGAAAAATTAATTTGATACGAATTTAACATGTTTTACGTAAATAACCTCTGACGGATTGAGATTAATTTTAATTTTTATTTTTAATTCATTTATGCATTAACTTTAACATAATTGGATGTATTATCGCCCACTCATTTATAGGCCCTTTTGAGTTCTATACGTTTTCTATAGAAAGAAATTAAATATCACTACCTCGACCGTTTTTTCTTCATCACACGTCAAGCGCTGACTCTCACATCCTTCAAGCTGAATTAACGATATTCTTTTCGTTTCCTTCTATTCCGTTTTTGCGGTGCAAGAAGTGTTCAACTTTAGTAAAGTGTTCAAATTAGTCTATTGGTTTTTGGAAACTGATTATTAAGAAAAATGCCCCAAACACGCAACGATTGCGCTTGCGATTTATGTAAGTATACATATATTTATTCATATATATATATATAATATTTATAAAATATTGCACATTGGACAGGGATGTGGCCTAGTTGTCTTACTTCTGTATAATTTGTTACAAACACTTTAATATCACGAAAAATATCTTAAGTCAATATTTTGAAGAATCCACTAAAACCTTCAATACATATTATTCATGAGCCTAATTTAGCAGAGAGCAGAGTCTTCAGTATGAGGACTGGGACAAGACTCAATTTCAGTTTGCAAAATATATGATTTATATAACAATACTTTTATGTTTATAACATTTATAAATAAATAAATAAACAAATATGAACAGATTTAACAAATAAATGAGTAATAATAATAATAAATAAATAAATACACTCAGTCCTTTTTTTACGCGATTTCACTTTAACGCGGTTATTTTTGCAGCGCAAATTCCTTTTTTACGCGAATTTCTCACTTTAACGCGTTTGCTTTTTTTCGTTTTTTGCTTGTTTACATATTTTAACGCGTAATAATTTTCGAATATAATACGGGGAAGTCCCAACAAAAAAATTTTACTCTATGTGTATCAATTATTGCAAATCTAGTTATAATGTATTTAGTTAGCGGCCGGTGCAGTTGTTTTGGTAAGACTCTAAAATATATCTTTAATTTTGTAATAAAAATAATAAAAATTTTTAATAAGGAATTTCAATTTTTGCTAGCTTTACAATGGAAGCTAATTCAGAAAAAAATAAAAAACGCAAAGGCATTTCTTTAGAAACAAAAATAAAAGTTTTGGACTATCTAGAGCAGGGAGCTGGCCCAACAAATGTGGGAAAGAGGCTTGGACTCAGTGAATCTACAGTTCGGACAGTAAAAAAAATGAAAATGCAATTAGAAAATCTGTAGTTTCCGGCAAAAATGTAAATGCGAAGAAAACTTCCTACTCAAGAAATGTTTTTATTGAAGAAACGGAAAACATATTAACAATTTGGATTGAGGATCTCAACCAGAAACGAATCCCAGTTTATACTACAACAACAAAACAAAAAGCTCTACGTATTTTTAATCGATTAACATTAACATTAACCAAGAAAACAAAAACAAATTTTCAGCTAGTGGTGGATGGTTTTCGAAGTTTATTGAAAGACATAATTTTCATAATTTAAAAACTAAGGCTGAAATTGCTTCAGCTGATAGTAAAGCTGCGCAGGACTATCCACCAAAGTTATTAAAAATTATTCAAGAAGGTGGTTACACGCCAGACCAAGTTTTCAATGCGGACGAAATCGGCCTATTTTGGAAGAGGTTACCAAAACGAACATATGTGTCTAAGACCCAAAAATCATTAGGTGGCTTCAAAGCTGCAAAGGACCGTGTGACGTTTTTATTATGTAGCAATGCTTCTGGTGACCGCATGATTAAACCGCTGTTAGTAAACAAAAGTCTCAGGCCGCGCGCACTAAAGGGCAAAGATTTAAAACATTTACGTGTTCACTGGATGGCCAATAAAAAAGCCTGGGTAACTGGAAATATATTCCAAGAATGGTTTGCTAAATGCTTTGTACCAGAAGTTAAAAGTTATTTGGAGAAGAAGAAACAGCCCTTTAAAGCTCTTTTAATAATTGACAATGCATCAGGCCATCCGTTGATTGAACATCCTAATGTAAATATCATTTTCCTCCCGCCGAATACTACATCAATTATCCAACCGATGGATCAAGGCATTATTGCGACTTTGAAAATGTACTACCTCAAAAAAACTTTTCAGTGTATTATGGAAAAACTGGAGGAAAATCCTGAATTGGACTTCACCGATGCTTGGAAACATTTTTCTATCAAGGATTGCATCTTGTACGCGTCAAAAGCAATTTCTGAAATAAGGCAACATACGTTAAACGCATGCTGGAAATCTCTTTGGCCAGAATGTGTTAAAAGTGGTATGTCCGTGACAAGCAATTCAACTAATTATTCAGATATCATTGATTTAGCACGTTCCGCGGGAGGAGAAATTCTTGCAGATATGACGAGAGAAGATATTGACGAGATTCTTCTAGACCGAGAGCTCGATGGTGACGATTTGATTAAAATAGCTACGGAAGCTACGGATATCGAATCGGAAAATGGCAGCGACACCGAGATAGACGAGCATCCAATTAAAGCAGAGACGATTAAGCAAGGTCTTAAACTTGCAGCAGAATTGGGAAATTATTTTGTAGCAAATGATACTGATGCCGAACGTGTACGAATTTTTCAAAAAGAATTGAGTCTCTGCATGTTAAGATATAAAGAACTACATCGGAATTTATTGGGTCCAAAAAGAAGCATTCAAGCAAAATTAACTGAATTTATGGTGCAAACTCAGTCGGAGATGCTAAGTCAATCAGAGCATCAATCCATAGTTCTTACTATTGATTCTGATGATACAAATTCTAGTGATATAAGTGCAGGTCATCAAAATAAGCGGCTAAGAATAATTTCCACTACGGATAATGACAGTGATTAAACAGCATTCAACGGTTTTTTTAATGAATCTACCTATTTTCTATTTTCTTCTCTTTTATATATGGTTTTTGTTTTGTATGTTTTATTTTGTTATGAATGAATAAATCATAAGTCTGAAATTTGAAACTTATTGTATTGTTTTTGAATATTTTTTTGCTCGTATATGTTGTTATACGCGATATTTTTTATATTCGGAACCAATTCGTCAGTTAATATTGGAAAACTAACCATTTTACGCGATTTTTTTTACGCTATTAGTGGCAGAACCAATAATCGCGTAAAAAAAGGACTGAGTGTATATAAAAAAACAAATAAATAAATAAATATTTGAAACCAGTCAATAATTAAATAAATAAATATGCAATAAATTAATAATTTAATTAATATATGAACATTCCATCGAAAGGTGATAAAAATTCAGCTTAGTTTAAAATCAAGTCGTTGTGCGATCCCAAACAATAACTCTTATATCGGTCTGAAAGTTTTGCCATTTTAATAGCAACCGTATCAATAATATTAGCTATGTTGTGTAACTCACCTGTCGATAAATGATAATTTTCAGTGGCTTGTTTTGTACAATTTGAAGTCGTTACGTGATGTACCTGGTGAGTTGCGCTATGGAATGCTCTGAAGCCAAATTGCTCATTTGGTAAAATGTCCTTTGCGTCAATCAAAATTAGCAGTCGCTTTTTTATCAAAGAGCTTTGCAAACTTATGGGCCTGTAGCTGGAAGGTTATGAAGCGTCTTTACCATGCTTGAAGATGGGAAAGATCTTTGCTACTTTCCATTGATTTGGAAAGTATGACATTTTAAGACAATCGGTAAACAACCGCAGAAGATAGGGAGTCTTTTCAGACACAGGTTTTTAAGCCCATCAAAGCCTGAAGCTTTGCAACCTTTTAAGCTGCGCAATACTTCTTGCAGCTCGCTTAGTGAAACTGGTTCAATGTTGTCTTATATGGCGGATGAGTTCAAAAACTCATAGATCGTTCTAAGGCAGTAGCGACGTGAATAGCCGGACTAATATTGCCGCAACAGAGTGATTTTGAAGGAACTGATCTGCTATTGCGTTAAAACCTTCCTTATAACCTTAACTATACTCCAAAACGGGCTGAAACCTTTTTCTACGTTCTGTAATTTCTTGTTCCAAGATTGATTTCTAAACCTTGCAATACAATCTCGCAAAACAGCATCGAGTTTTGATTTCAGCAAGAAAAATTAAATCTCTTGTCGTTGTCCTTGTCCTTCTAGATCTATAGCTTTTTCTAATTTTTATAAGATCTAGGATATATTGTGGTAGAACATTTGTATTTCCTCTTTTACCCTTTTCTTTGGTACAGGTAGTTCAATGCATTCTAAAATAGCAGCAGTAAATTCACCTTTTGACCAATTTCTTCTTGACTAATCTCATTAGTTTCAGATGATTCCGCAGTCTCCCGAAATTTGGTTTGCAAAAGTCTTTGGAATCTCCGCCAATACTAGTAAATGATCAGAGCTTAGTTCATCAAGGGTTACGGGCTGAGTAAATAGGTCAGGCATGTTTGTGAGGAAAATATCCAGGGTGGATGGATTCATACTGGAATTAGACGGGAAGCATGTAAGATAAGGAGGGAAAAGAATATCAAATTTTAATCAACGAGAACATTACCCCATGTATTGGCTTTTAAAGCATCCCCGATTCCTATGCGTACAATTTAGGTAGCAACCTAATAGAAACATTTCTTTTAAACTTACTAATTTTCTCAAATCATTACGAAAATCGATACATTGATACGTTTTCCTGAAAAATACCGCCATTAACAAAGGGTATTTAAAATCCTTTCCCAAACACTTGCAATGCTGCGAGTGCTTGCTGTTGAGGGAGCAGTGTTTGCCGGTGAATGAAGTTGAGATGGAAGGCGAGGGAAGCTACTTATTCTTATCGAAAAAACTTCATGTGGCATTTTAGCAAGCTGCGCCTGCGCTTGCGATTTGTTTATCGACATTGCGTATGCAAGTCACAAAGAAAATTGCAACCCTTTAAAGTCAAATGGCATGTCAAGGGAAAGCAAAGGGATCAAAACATCTTCTCCTTTGTATTTTCCCGTTAGAATTTTAGCAAAATCCTTTTCCCACACTGAAATAGCAAATAGAAATAGAAAAAGTCAAATCGGACCTGCCGTTTTAGAATTATGGAGTCACCCACAAATTATCAATTAAGTTTTATTTATAAAGATGTCCGGATGTAAGAAAATATCATGACTTCCAAATCTCCAAAATGACTTAGGCCTTTATAAAAACAGTGTCAACTAATGAAACTTATCAGCCATTGCGTTGGTGAAACCCCATAATCATAGCTTTAAAGTACCTGATCGCCTTTAGCAAACTAGTTTACCCTTTATTATAATCGAACTACTTTGACAAAACTAAATTTTTACTTTTACTTTTAATTATCACCTCAGGAATACATAAAAGTAATTTCGAATTTCAACATTCGTGTCAGCACCTTCAGGACTAAAATTTACATATCTGTTCAATACGATGCACATGCAAATTCCATTATGAACTATATTCCTACAATAAATTGGATATGCATGTAGGCTTACGTAAGTGTATTCCCAAACCCATCTTGGAAATTAATTGCAAGCCGCCTGCTCAACTTCCTAGTCATCTGACTGCCTTCTCCTCAACCCGATAGTTCGCCTTCGCCTCAATATTAAAACAGAAACCAACATAGCATACCATACACTCGTATGTAGCTCTTGCAAAAGACTGTTAACCATTTGAATTATGTCAAACATCCTTTTGTTATGTGCGAGACTACAGGCGTCTGGGAATTGCATTATATCTACATATACAGAAAGCAATAAGAAATATTCTTTATGGGACCTCAAAGGTTTCTTCTCGGAAGGTACACGAATACAGGCTCCCAACGGCCGAGTACCAGTCCACACTATTAAGCTACGTGCTATCTTCATTAGCATCGCACGAGTGATGGGACCGAAGGAGGAACAGGACAAACAGTGGAAATTCTTATTGGTCCATCATGTGTGGGAATCGAAGGCACCACTGACATTAAGTGCAGTCGGCACGTCACGTAAACCAGTCCACTTGGATTTTATTTCCCAATTTCAGCAATGGCATTGGTCTATTTTGTTATCCCATTGACTGTATAAATGTGCACCATATTTTCCTGATATGGCTTTTATGGTCGTTGGTGCTTGGTGCTTGGTTGGCCATCGTTGATAAAATGAGACCCCTCGCGGGTTCCAATTAGTTAGTCAAGAAATAATTTATTATGCCAATACCTTGGGGTAGACCGTCAGAATATCGCGCTAAGGACGCATTATCTTCGCAATAACATTTCGCAGGGCTCTGACAAATTAATAGCTACTTACGCAGGCACAAGTTGGACAGAATTAGTCACAACAAACCAATAAATACCATCAGCGTATATGAGTTGGGAAAAATTAAATTATCGTCTCGTTAATAATATTTTATTGTTGTTTTTTTTTAGATGTTAAAAGATAAAACAGTTTATATTCTTTATATAAGTTTGAAGTCCATTTTGTGTATTTCTTTTGAATGGTTTTGGGATGAGGATTTGTGGCCTCGCAAACCAATTTTGTGGGTTGTAGACATGACCGGTTCGATGCAAGAGTGGAGGGCAGTTAAACTTCAATGGCTGTGGAAAAGCTTCGCCCGCAAAGAATAACGTACAACACAGCAATCGTGTGAAGACTTAATTTGAAAGATTTTAGTAAAGAAAAATCGGAAATGGAGTTCAATCATGTTTTCATTATTTTAAGATAAAAAACGAAAGATCGCTTACAATAATGAGGATCTATGTAATGATATGAATGTTTTCTTTAAAAATATTGCAGAAAAATCTAAACCTGATACATTATTCGAAATAAAGAATAGTAATAGGCAGCTACTGCACGATAAAGTAAATTCACACTCTTTCTACTTCCATAATTAATTCAGAACTTCTTACTACTATCAACAGTCTAAATGCTAAAAACTCATGTGGAAAAGATGGTATCAGTAACGTGATATTAAAGAAAATAGGAAAATCAATAATAGATCCATTGAGATATATAATAAATCAAAGCTTTCAAAGCGGAATATATAACGATTGCTTGAAAACCTCAATAATTATACCAGTTTTTAAAAAAGGGGACTCGAGTGACACAAACAGCTATAGACCAATATCCTTGCTTTCTGTCTTTTCAAAAATTTTTGAAAAAATATTAGTCGGAAAAATGCTGAACTTTTTGGAGAAAATTGCATTACTGAAGATGCAATTCTTGCCTTCTTAAGCAAGATCTACAATTCACTTGATAATAGCAAGAAAACATGTGCCCTGTTTCTGGACATAACAAAGGCATTTGATCTGGTTAACCAGACTTACTTTTAATAAAGTCAAGTAACGCTGGTTTTAGAGGCAAAATTATTGAATGGTTTAGGTCTTATCTAGTTAATGGAAAGCAACGAGTTAGAGTAAATGGCTTTGTTAGTAGTGAGGAGGACTGTCCTAGTACTGGTGTACGACAAGGGTCGGTCCTAGGACCAATCCTTTTCCTCGTTTACATAAACTCACTATTTAGTCTTCCTGTCAATGGTCAATTGATTGGATACGCTGACGATCTGGCACTCTCATATTCAGATAATTCGATAACTAATATTCGAGAAAAAATCACCTCTGATTTATACTTGATAAGCATCTGGCTTTGTTACCATCAACTGAAACTTAGCACTAAATCAAAAGCCATACAGTTTTGTTTATCCAATGAAAGTGCAGCAATGGATAAGATTACTGCTAACTATCCGAACTGCAACATGGAGAAATGCACTAACAAATGCTTTGATCTTGAGTTCGTGAATGAGTTTAAGTAT
Organism: Orthonevra nobilis; assembly: GCA_963555765.1. Lineage (NCBI taxonomy): Eukaryota > Metazoa > Arthropoda > Insecta > Diptera > Syrphidae > Orthonevra > Orthonevra nobilis. The sequence goes on from OY743224.1 coordinate 68,555,345, forward strand.
TTAGGAGTCATAATTTATCACAAATTAAACCGGAAGTCTCATATAATGTCCTTTAAAAAAATATTATACATAGCACTAAATAATATGTATCATTTGCGCAAGTTTGTTCCACAACGTTTACTCTTTACAATATACTTTGCATTAGTTCAATCTTGGCTTAAGTATGGTCTAGCATGTTGGGGCCGTTCCTACAAAAGCAATCTTAGTCCAATAATTGGAGCACAGAAAAAGACAATACGTTTATTGTTATCCAAGAATATATATGAGCCATCGTTGCCTTATTTCAAAAAGTGCGAATACTTCCACTTCGATACTTCTTTAACTATAAAGCTCTTAAAGTGTTCTTTATAAGAAGTGGCAATTTACACTTTAGAAGAAATGAGGCATATTCATTGAGAAATATTAATTCGGTCAACGTTTCTTAAGTAAATACAGAGCATAGTGGACGTTTTGTGATTTCAATAGCTCCTTACATTTTTAATAAACTGCCCTCTGATATATCCGACCTGGTAACAGATGGATATTGTTTTCTAAAAAAAAACTTAAAGCTTGGTTACTCTCACAATCTGAAGTTGAATCTCTACTTCAAAGTTTAACTTATAACATCACATATACAAAAATAATTAATTTTTTTTTCTTTTTTCTTTTTTTTATTCTTTTTGCTTCGTCATTTTGATACTACTTTGAATATTAATATAGCTGCGTTAATCTGCTTATATTTTTACTGCACATCACGCTCCTTTTTCTTTTGGCTTTAACTCTTTATTTAAATTTGTATTTAATAATAATCTTTTATATATTGCACTTGCTGCTGGTTGTTCTATACCACAAAGTGTATCTTTCTATATAATTATATCTTATATTTTAAATAATTATAATGTAATCTATTATTTTGAAAATGAATTGATATGAAAATTCATTCATCTTGCGAGAATGGAAGAGCTGAAAGACTTAAGGCAGGAAACTTTTGTAACTCGTTTTCAGAACACAATTTCAAAAGTAATTACTCAAAAAAAAACAATCGAATTTAAATCCCCAAATAATAAGATACGGCCTTAAAATCAAGGCTTGGTTACTTATATCTTAAAATCTAGAATTTTTTTTCTTAATGATGCAGCTTTTCTGCAAAAAAATATTGATAAGTTTTTTACCTTCTCAAACACGAAAACCCCTTTTGGCACCAAATTTTTGAGATAACAATTAATAACATCTGGCCCATAGCGAATTTGCAAGTTAACACCAATAAACTGACTCACTCAATCACATGGGCATAACACCTGTGGTCGATGTTTTGGAAACTCCCGATTTGGATGTTCACATTACAGCTCAGCTTAGTGAGAATAGAGTTTTAAGCTGTTAAGTAAAGTTGCAATGTGTGGGAACATAATAGTTGACAAATGTATCATCCGCGGTCTTAAAAAGAATTAATGCACTGTGTACGCTCCAACACATCAATTAAGACCAGCTGTTTTGACACTTTGTGAAACAAATTTTCAGGAAAACTCGACCCGCCTGGATATTGTTTTGTGCCATTTAATGAGCGTAATGATATTGCTTATCAGCTTCAACCACAATACGGCCAATGTTCCAATCCGGAATTCAATTTCACGTGGTTCAATTTTTTTTTTACCTGCATAAGCAAACACTTCATTGCTGCTTTTTATATAGAAGTCCAAACCTGAATAGTTCCTCTACTTTTAACGAATTTGATGAGCTTTCAAACTCGATGTTAAGAATAGAATCCCTTTATCCTCATACTGAAATTGTTGTTGCGGGCGATTTCAATATTCAAAATTCTAGCTGGATTCAACATTCTGGTCAGACAATACCTGAAGGAAAGTGTGATGAAATCTTTGCTGAGTTAAAAAATTTAATCCAGCTAGTGAATGAGCCACGTATCTCGGACATTACATGTCACAAAAGCCAATACATTGTTCTTGTTCCTCACTTGTCACCCTGACAAATACTCATGATGTATTGACGCCTCCAGGTTTGGTTGACCATTGTATCCTATCAGCCAATTTCTTAGGCTTAAACCACTCAAATAAAGAACCCTCTTAAGAGAATACTTTGGCAACAAAAAATAGCCAATTGGGATGGTGTTAATTACTTTTTAGGAGTTTTAATTGGTCACTATGCTTCCTCGATTTTACGTGGACGCCGTCGCTGATATGCTTACAAATATTATTCTCCACGGCATGAATGACTTCATCGTAAACAAAGCGAAGAAAATCAGGCCAAAAGAGAGCTCATGGTTCGACTCAAACTGCAAAAATGCTGTCAGAATGAGAGACTTGAGCTATCGGTCGTATAAGGCACTGGGAAAACCAAAAAAAGTTCCGACGAGTCCGAAATGACTGCAATGCTCTTTTTTCCTTTGGACAAAAATTAAGGCAAAAAATACTTCCTTGTCCCAGCGATAGGTAAACGAATTTGTCCTTCGTAAAAAATATTAAGAATTCCACCACGTCGGTTCCGACGCTCATCTCGGATGATACTGACAATCCTGCTTGCTGCGCCTTTTTGCAGCCAATTCCACGGTTGCAGATTACGCTTCATCCACCTGTGCTTGGGCGTTGAACATTCAATGGGACAAATATATTTTCGCACTCGCACAGTCGCAAGAGTACTGAAAGATCTAGACAAACACAAATCCGCCGGCTCAGATGGCATTTCCCCACTGCGAATCCTGCTCTTCAGTTCTCTTTCCGAGAAAAAGGCGAGTCTTCTCCCTCCAATTACAGACCCATTGCACGTCTATTCTTTCCAAGGTCATGGAAACGCTTAAAAGTCAGAAAATGAAATATCTTGAATCACGAAAACTCCTTAATGACCGGCAAAATGGTTTTCGAAGTAACAAGTCCATAGATGGTTGATGACCTGTCTCACCGAAAAGTGGAACCAATCTTTACAAAATGTTGGCGATTCAAAAAAAGTTGCACTTGATATTTCAAAAGCATTTGACAGAGTCGGGCTCTTTTGTCGAAAATGCGTGCATATAGAATGGGTGAGTCTCTACTTCGATGGATTAAAAAATATCTTTCGAGTCGTACAATAAAAGTTGTATTCGAGAGTTTCAAGTCTGAAATTCATCATAAAAACGCTTAATTTGATTTTCACTAACCATCTTTTGTCTATCACATCTTTTCCAATATATTCCTTCGCAGATGACAATACATTCAGTTTCACATATGCGTTTAACGATTCACTACCCGGCTCTTTAAATTTTGTTATTAACATCATAGTTTAATGGGGACAAACAATAGAGTAGAAAATGTAACGCTTCCAACACACAATGCTGTCTTATGAATTGCAAACTGTAGAAACATGGGATGCTTTCGTCCAAGAAGTGGCCTATTGAGAATACTAGACTACATCTTTCTTCCACTAGAATTATAACTACTGCTTATGAATCATTAAAAAAATACAGAATGTATATACATATATAAGAATGTTTACATTAATATGGGAGGGGGTAAGAGATTTTCCAACTTTTTCTAACAAGGGGGATTAGGGAGTAAATAGTCGTAATAAATCTGCTAACGTAATACTTGAACGGCCCTTTAAGACCACTAAAAAATTATTGTAAATTATTATTTGACATTATTTCGCCACTGAACAAACGAATTCAAATTGTTTCTGCGAAATTCACTCAACTGATTGGGGATTGGGGATAAATAAAAAATATTAAGTGAATTCGGATTGCATTCATTTGAATTCACTGATTGGTTTGATTTAAATGCATTATTTGCTGACTTCAATGAATGGGTGTTCAAGTGGCAGTCGTTTTTAACAAAAAGGACTTCAAATAATTCAGTCATGAATGAATTCAAAAGAAATTTATCGCTAAAAGATTTAAGACTAAAGACTAAAGGTAGATTGTCGTTTTACACCCGTAATCTAAAATTTTGTAGTTTTGGTTATTTTGTATAACAACTGTGCAAAAACAGTTTGTATCTATTGTTTTAAGAACTTCGTATGTCAACAAATACAAAACAAAATATAAGTAACCCCGAAAGTGTTTTGTGTCTTCGCGCTTTCGTTTACATATCGATACGCAGAACTCATTAGTATCTTTATTGCGAAACAGGAAAGTGTTTGTGTAGTTAAAGTAATGGGATTAAATTTTATGCGAATGACACTAAGGGTATACTTTTCGCTAAGCTACCTTTATTGCAAAAATCCAGGAGCAATACGCAGGAACGAAATAAATGTGGACAATATAATGTGCAGACTACGACTGTCGATGCAATGACCCTGCACATCAAACGTTGCTATCGTTGAATCGCACATCCCTTGGAACATTATTTTAACGAAATGATCATGTTTCAACCCCAAAGCAATTTCTTTTTTACCATGCAACACCCCCATTAAATGCTTGGTCACCCTCGTTATCTAACTCATTAAAATTGAATCCCTTAGGGTAGTTAACTTAATGGCATTTTCAATGTACTCTCACTACACAATAGTATCTTTTGAGAGAAGCTCGAAACTGGTTTTGCATCGCAAGCTGGTTTATTTAGTTCATTTGTTTTTCGGTACCTTAAAGAGAACCTCTTTTTTTATTGAACAAAGAATTATCTTGATGTCTGATTAACAAGAAAGTTGTGTGAATTCAATTGGCATTAATCGAATGGATGCATCTTTAAATAAAAAAAAACCTTCTACCTGGTCGCAACATTATCGTTTCGACAGATTTAATCAGGCGTAACCTATCGCTACTTGGTTTAATTGTGAATGTAAATTTCTGGGAACGTGTTTAAAGCGGCCCACAATGATGGGCTGTGAAGCCACAAGTTTGAAACACGTTTCGTTGATGAAATTATGTAGGCTTAACTTTGAATATTTATGAATGTATTTTTGACAAGAAATGGATAAAGTGATGATGGAAACTGAAGTAGTCTCGCCCATGCGGAACATAATTGACTAGTGAGCTTGATGGTAGCTGTCACCAGAATAATTCGACATGGATATGAATCTCTCTCGAACTACCTTGAGTACATTGTGTCATTTTGCATCGCAATGCCAAGATGAGAGAAGACCTTTGCAGCAACACTTCCACGTAAGTGGCGTCACAAGTTCTTATATAAAAAAAAACATGTTATAAAAACAGTGAGTATAACAAAGAGATATTAATCATTTTCAAAAATGTTAACATTTTACTCTCACCAAAAGACAAAGCTCCAAAACAACACCTTAAAAATGATAAATTGCTGCTTTTTATTATACTTCTTAACTACTTGAACAATCTTGATGGTGACTTACTCATCGTCTTTATTGACTTCTTTATATAAGAGACAGAATATTTTGCGCCGAAGTTAGCCTTGTCATTTTGTGACTTGATGATGATCTTTTTAAAGATCATGAACTGGACAAGTTGCTATGAACTTAAGAGACATTAATCTGCAATATCTTATTTGAAGCCCATCTAATGACTCGAAAATGAAAAAATTGCAAAAATCGTAGCCTCAATTGGAGAGTGAACATAATAATCAAGTTTAAAAAATATGTGTTTAGAAAACGGGTTAACTTGTTTTTATTTTCAGCGATACTGAGTTTGATTTCGTAGAAAACGCGTTTGAAGTTTTTAATTGATTGTCTTTATACACGTGTGAATGTTACTGAACTCCTTCCAAACGGCTGGATTGGTTTTGCTGCAATTTTTTGGGCGTGCTTGTGTGGGTCCGTGGATGGTTAGCTTAAAGTTCATTTACCAATATTTACCAATATAGAAGTAAAAAAAATTACCTTTTTAAATAATTTATAATTTTTTAATGCATCATGGGGTAGGTCGTAGTTTTATAATATTTAAATATTGTCAAATATGGCCAGGAATAGATCGATAATTTGAACACAAAAAAAAGCAGGCAAGCCAACGTTTGGACACAGCGACGTCTGTCGGGTCCGATATTTCTAACTATACAAAATGAAAATAGATAACGCGAACAGAATGCAAGCTTGTTTTGTTCCTTAACTAAAAAATCGGGTTTTTTAGTTGTAATACTCTTGAGCTTAAGTCAATAATGGAATCTGTAAATTCTTTTGATATAATCTTTGCCAATATGATCTTTTCTTCCTGTCAACTTAACTCCCTATTTTCTTGATGAAGAAGCGCCTTTTGACTTCGCCTCTTAAGATTTTAAGGAATGTTGGCCCTAAAATTAATATTAATGGCTGGTGAGTATTTCTTACACAACAGAAAACAAAGTGAATGGGTTAGCGATATATTAAACAATGAAGTGGTATGCTCTTATACTGGAGTCACACATGGTTCGATTCTTTGACCAATCCAATTTATGGTCTGCATCGATTTCATCACAAAGCATCTCTTAAACGGTGATTTAATCATGTATGGGGATTATCTTGACCTGGCATATATAGGAAAAGCAGATGAAGCTCTAAGAGCCACCTAAGCTTGCTTGGCATCTTGTCTTATAACCATCAGATGATCATTAATACTATATAAAGCTTTATGTTTTTTACTTTATCTAACCCTAAAGCAGTAGTTGAAGGAACACGATGTCGCCAACCTAGTCGACTTTTGAAAAGACAATTAATTTACATAATTATAACTTATTAAAATACTACCAATTCCAAATATTTTATTTAAAAGCATGTTAAGGTATCTTTCATTATCTGAAGTGATAATTTTAATTTAAGAAGAAATGAAGTAAACGTAACCTATCGCTACTTGGTTTAATTGTGAATGTAAATTTCTGGGATGAACGTTTCCACAAATTCCCCTTTCCCATACATTTTTAACAAACTGCCCTCAGTCACTCATGGTTTTCATTTTTCCAAAGATCTTAAAATAAATCCTCTTTCGCATTTCCGCATTGCTATTGGATTAAATGGTGGATAAGCCCGTTGTATCTCGGAGACATCTCGTCAAGAACGATACGGGAAGTTGCTGAACACGCTTGAAAACAAATTGTTGTATAGTACATGCTGATGCCACTCTATTCTAGGTTGGTAATTTGCCCCAATCAATTAATCAGCATGTATGGATGAATTTATGAATAAACCTTAAGAGAGGTGGCGCTACAGTCAGTGGTGGACCAGTTTTACATGCGAGTTGCTTTGGATTCAGCTTTTCAATTTGAGAGTTCACTGTGGAATTTTCCCTCATCTTTGAAAAACTATTAAAGAAAGGTAAAAGAAATTTACTAACCCAATATCGACCAATTTCTATACTTCCTGCTTCCTGTAAATTATTTGAAAAGCTGATGAAAAAACTTATTATATAGTTTTTAAATAAAAATAATTTTTTAAGAGATGATGGTAATTTGGCTTCCGTGAAGGACGATCTACTTGCAGTGAAATTATTGATAGTTTTAATAAAATCAATCCGAATTTAGTACTCTTCATAGACATGACTAAACCATTTGATATGGTTAAGCACGATATTCTTTTTTTGGTTTTCGTCCTATTTGTCTAACAGAACACAACGAGTAAAATTGAATGGAAATTTTAGCAATCAGTTCGGTGTACCTCAAGGATCCGTTTTGGAACCATTGTTAATTTTAATATCAATGTCAATTCTTTGTTCTACCAAAAACTTAGTAGTCATATAATAATATTTGCTGATTTGCTTCAATGTTTTTTTATTCTGTATAAATTGTGAAAATAATGTACACTTTTTGTAATAAGTTTTACTCCACGAACATTCAATTCATTTCGTATCTTTATTGAAGGATCATTCCCCTCTTAATTCTTTTTCTAAATTGTAAATTAATAATTCAATAAATAATTCGATGTAAATAAGAAACTGAATAAAAAATAAATTATGATGGTGCAACAGTCGAGGGTGGACCGACCAGTTTCTCAACTAACAAGCTTCTCCAGCCAGCTGCGTTTTCTAGCTTGCTGTCACCAGTTTTGCACGCGAGTTGCTTGAGGTCCCAATCCTACTTATGTTTGTGCACCACAGTCGAGATCTTCCTCAACTACGCCATCCCTCAGGAGTGGATTCGATAACTCTTCGCGCCTGAGCATCGGTGTCCATTCGCTCTATGTGACCGAGCCACCTCATATTTGGACTTTTATCTTTTCGCTAGGTCGGTGCCGCAGTACAACTCGTACACTTTATTGTTCTCTTTCACTCACTGTCTATGCAGATGGGAATATAGATCACTCGTCGAATTTTATTCTGTAGACATGGTTTTGAGAATGTCGATGTTCCACACTATAAAGCAGGAACGGGATAATGAGCGATACTTTAGTTTTTCGAGAGAGGTCTTAACTTCTCAATGGCGATTAGCAAGATTTAATCTTCGTTTGGTTTGAACTCAGCACTTGTATTAATCTCTGTATTTATAACGGAGCCCAGGTAGACAAAGTTCCTAACTGCCCCAAAGTTATAGCTGTCTATGGTGACGTTCTGACAAGGACGTCGCTGTTGGGTGTTTTTTCTTGATGACAGTGTAATTTTGGTTTTGCCCTCGTTAGCAGGCAAACCCCCCATCTTTGCCGCCTCTGTCTCAATATTCATAAAGGCATTGTTGACATTACGCTGCATTTTTCCGATTAAGTCAATATCATCGGCTTATACGAGTTATTGAACAGTCCTCTGAAAGGCAGTGTTTCTAGTGTTTTGCTTTATTAATGCAAATACAGTGTTGAAGAATAACCTTGTCTTAAACCTTTTTTGAAGACTGTGAAGTCTTTGTCAACCTTAATGTAGCAGCATGTGTTCTCCATGGTCGTCCTCCATATACGAACGTCCTTGGAAGTTCTGTTAAATTAAACATGGCTCAATGCTGCTCACCTCTGTAGATGCTATCATAGGTGGCGTCGAAAACGATGAGTGATCTTATAGGCAGTGTCAAGGAGACTGATACCTCTGAACTGATAACAGTTCGAATCGAACATGCACACGAACGCTTTTGTTGCACATGATTGATTTGCTTTTTAAAAAAAAAAAACACTTTTTTATATGTTAACCATCCATTACTGCTAACTTTATATTCACAGTATCACACGTTCTATGAAATTCGCCAGTGTGTACCTAATGCGGTTCAGAAAATGCAGGCCTGTTTAAAACAGTGTTCCGTTGGCAACTTTTGAATATGCAACCCTAAAGATAGAAAACAAGAGAATTACGATGTAGTTTTTTTTTTTGTTTATGAATCATTATTTAACTTGGAACATACTCGTTTGACACCTTTGACTACACATCCTAATAGAGCAGGTTATAAAGCCAGGTATCTTAACCAATTTGATTAAAAAAATGTATCAGAACATAAATTAACCTTAAACACGCAATTTGTGTGGAAGCATTGATGCTTATTAGGTGTTTAGGGAACGCCTTTCTTTGATAGTATACACTTTATGTTCAATTCCCAACACTTTTTTATGAGTAAATTATGATTAAGTTGTTTCTCTTGGTCTCCATACGTGGGTTGAGATTTATTGTCAATAACTTTGCACCTGCAAATCGTTTTGAAGATTCTTTATGCGGACCATATGAAGAAAAATGAATGACACAAGTGGAACAATAAATTTCCTTGTTTATTTATCAGAATTTGTTTGAAATAAAAGGTAGATTCTGGTCGACCCCAAAATATTTTGAAATGGCTTTTATAAATATTAATGAATATTCATCGTTCGCTAAAGTCTGTGCAAACAAATATGATCCAATCAACCGATACCAGATGCGATAAGCTCATTAAGCTGTAATCTCTACGATTATTAACTGCTTATGCAGTCGAAGCAGGATTAAATATCCTTCTAGGGCGGGCATAGTTAATTTCACCCCGTAGCAAGCGGTAAGATTTGAACCGAACAACAGATGTTTTATTGTTTTGTTCCCAATAGCATCTAGTTGAAAATGTATGTAGACACAGGAACAACAGGAACACAGGCTTTCATTAGTAAATGTGAATAATTCTGAAAATTTTCGGCAAGGCGCACTTCTTGGCAGATTGATGGCCCATCAGTCAACACGAGTCTAGGATGTCCTCCATCATCTTATCCTGGGACACATATGCGTCAATTACGTACTCTTACATAGGAACGGATATGAAACACTTTAGGGGAAGGTTTTGTGTTCGTTCTATATGTATACGCAAATTCCTTAAGCAGTAATTAATTACGAAAACTCGATTTTATATTTAAGCAGATCCAAACAATTTATGCAAACGCTATCGAGCATGAAATTGCTTCGGTTTGAATAATGCGGATTGGCAGCTCCGTTGTGCGTGGCATATGTATGGAATAATTAATCACTGTTAAACTAATTCTACGAAATATACGTAGACTAAACCAGTGTGGTGATATTACAGCAGGATATACTATGTGAGGACATCTGGACATGTCTTATCGTTAAAGCTGACTACTACAAGGTGTTGCCAATAAATTAATTGTTTATGTTGAGTTCAAGTATTTAAGGACTCTTGGTATTGAAATGCTCTGAATTTCTTGCAGGTCGGTTGCCTCTTATGTAATCTTAAAAAATTAAATTTCATTGTTTTTGAACTCTACTTCAAATAGATCATTATTTACAATAATAAATGAAGGGGGACTGAGCTGACTACACTGAGGTACATATTTCTTAGGTATCATCATTAATTATTTTAAATGTAGATCTTCTCAATTATACTTAAATTTTCGCCCGTAAATCCACTGGACAAATGACTAAGGGAAAACCAAGTGATCTAAATTTAAAAGCTCATGGAAAAGTATGTCGAAAGTCTTACTGAAATCAGTATAGATACCGTCAAATTGATAACACATAAAGAATTACATTTAATAAGTTGGTTACAGTTGACCAACTCTGGCTACTGTTAAAATGTAAATTGCACAACCCGAGATGAGTTTTAGTTTCACTGCTTCATGGTTGAAGTCCGAATACAGAACTCAGCAAATATCATTGGAAATAAGTTGCTTTTGTTACTTTTTTTCAGATAATGCTTGTGATCATTATTGGCTTTAATAATTTCGAGTTACCTTACATTTATTTGATCTGGATATCTAGAGTAGGTCTCCGGAAATGCAGACTTTGGGTTCTTCTTTTCCCCTTTATTCGGTTGAAGTCTACTAAAGGCAGGATTTTTTTTTTTTTGGTTGGTTGGTTGTGCCATAGAAATAACGTCTTAATTTCGTTTTATGATACGTGTATTTTTTTATGTGGCACCGAGAACGATGAGACTATACTTGGCAGCCATGAAGGAGTAAAGATTGCAAAACTACCTTGTGTATCATTCATATGTTTTAATTTATACCATTCAAGTAGGTATATATATGAGTTAGAAAAATAATTCCAAAAATCGATCATATATGTATAGTGTGTGACAAATCTAAAGCAACTTTTAATATTACCTGAAAAAGTTATAACTTAAAATTTTGGAATATAGAGACACCTTGAATATTCCTTCTTAAAAAAACATTATTTTTTTTATTAAATTTAAAGTAATTTGTTGTATGAAATTCAACGGAAACAAAACCATCTTTTTATAAGACATATACAAACTAAAGCATCTTAACAATTATCTTAAATAAGAAATATATAGTGACTGTATTAATCAATATTTTGTTGGATATCCATTATTTTAGAGAACTGCTTGACATCTTCAGGGCATGAATTCAATTAAATTGTTTACTCTATCCATTGGGACGTTCCACCATTCTTCTTTTATAACTGTAGAAAGAGAGGCCTTGGAGGAATATTTTTGAGTCCGAATTTATTGATCTACAATTTCCCATAAATTCTGTATGGAAATGAGATCGGGTGATTTCGCTGGCCATTCCAGAACACATAATCCGGCCGCAATTAACCACTCAGTGACGACTCTGGACTTGTGTTGTTGGAATATATGTATATCGCAAGGGCATGTTGTCATCCGCGTGTGGATACATAATGTCATTGAGTATATCTTTGTACCCGTAATTTGGTAGATAATTTCTTTTCGCTCTTCTTACGTGCGTTCTTCCATCTGATCCCTTGATGTTAAATTTAGATTCATCTGACCATAGCAATATTCTCCATTTCTGTATCGACCAGTTTAGATGCTCCTTCGTTAACTTTATGCACGATATCCTATTTTTCTTCGATACAAATGATTTCTTCACAGCTAAAAAACACTTAATACTTACCTCCTTGCAGTTTTTGGATGAAGGTTGAGTCCCAGGTCATTCACAACTTTCCGTAAAGATGTTCTATGATCTTTTTTGAACTCTTCTACTATAATATGATCTTGTCGTGCAGTTATTTTTCGGGGTCTCCCGCCAAGATGAAATGTTTTTACGGTTCATTTCTGTTGATATTGTTTAATTAAACGAGACAGTTTTCTCCATAGAATATTCAAAGCAAATATCTTTTTGTTTTATTCCCTTATTTGGCCTTTGTTCCTGGCCATTGTCCTTAAGAAAAATATCCAAACTTAAACTTCAACTCCTTCTGCTATCACTTCACAGAAACAGAAAGCATTCCTAAAAGGAATGTGACCTAATGGTACTTTTAATTTTGTTGATCATATGTTGGAATTCATTCGGAATTGCTTTAGTTTTGTCAATGTCGCATTTCGGGAGTGCATTTGTTTTTTGATTATTTTGGATATGTACCCAATACATTTTCAAGCAAATAAAATGACGAAAATACCAAATGTTTTTATGATGAACAGCTTAATATAGGGACACGTTTTCGACGCATTTCGTTTGATAAACATACGTATTGCGCTCTATTATAAAAATTTGCTTTAGGTTTGTCACACACTGTATAATATACCATGAAGTTCGACAGCTTAATCCTTCAACAATTTAATATTATAATTATTACCTCACACGCTTCGCCAGACAAAACCTTTTTTTCTCTAAATTGGGGTTATATAAAAAAAATGTATTACTTTTGATAAACAACATTCTTGTTTTTTTTCACCATCGCTCATATAAACAAATAGTGCAGATGGTTTTCCGACTCTTGAGCAGGACTGAATTTTCCGAATTCATACCACACATTTCCAAAAAATTGTCCTTGCGTCATGTTAACGGTTAGAGCGAATGGAAGGCGAACAGGTATTTGAATAATCTTAAAACGAAATGGAATCATTTGGATCCGAGGAATAAAAACGTCTTCGCCTTTGAATTCAAAATTGTTGTTTCAATCATCCCCAAATATATTTTTGACGGCAAATCTGTTGCAATTACAAAGTTTTGGTGGGTTAATGTTACGAAGCATAGTAATCGCCGTTCCAATTTTTAGCTACAGTATGTGTCGTGGTATTCCTGACAAATCTTTCTGATTGTTTTTTAGGTTAATTTATTTTTCACTTCAGTAACACATAAAAAAACAATTAAATTCGTTGAAAATTATGGATGGTAATGGAAACCATACGCATTCTGACACAAAGTTTTATACAAATTTAAGATTATCCGAGAAACAATAATTTTATCGGCACTCAATTTCATATTCCAAATATTTTCCCATCGACACTGGTGCACCCCAAGGCACCATACTTTCTCCAATATTGAACATCTATGACTTGCCGAGTCTTAACAACTGTGTATTCAAATGCTCGCAGACTACACTGGTATCTCTTCATTGCTAGCTGTAGCTTTCATTATTGCAACCAATTTGTAATCTGCCTTGAATAGAGTAACTTCCTATTTCAACGTTTAGAAGATGCAATTAACTATCAGGCTGTCTTTTTGATACGCACAAGACAGACTTACCATCAGTGGTGTCAACCTTGACAGTCATTTTACGTATGATCTTCATGTTCAGAAAACAATTAACAAAGTCAAGAATATTTTACCCGTTCACAAGAGGATGTCGAAACTGAGAAGCCTTAATTTTGAAGCAATCTAACATTTATGCAATTATTCTATCGCTCAAATTCCAGACTGGACTAATCTCTAATAGAACAAAAACGATGTGGTATATGCAATAATTGATGTTATTTAAACATAGTACTTCATAAACATGTACTTCTAACATCAATTTATTCAAACGTCGTGCTATAAACAAAGTTTATTCAGCAATTCATAACATTTTATGTCTTTCAAGTGATTCAAATTCATATCCAAATCTCTCGGTTTAATAAAATTTAGAAAGGAGCAATATGAATTAAACCCAACTACGATAAGAGCCTTTTTTTAATACCCAAATATGTATCCATGTAAATTAGGCTTGCTTCCATAGAGCTTCCGTTCCTACATTAACCAATTTCCTCCATCCAAATCACGACATGAGGAATATTCCAAGGAGGTTTATATCTGCCGACTTTATGAAAAGCAAATAAATTCACGATTAGCATGCAAGATCTGAATCCTTCAGGTATACGACTATATTGTGACTATATATTTATCTGTTATAATATTTTTTATTCTATTTAAGGAAACGACTCACGTATCTTGTGGTCGTTAAATAAATCTATGCACTGCAAAAAAGGTTGGGATATGAGCACAACGTACATATGTACATATATGCTGGCAACTTCCAGCATGTAAGGACAACGAATAGCGTTGCGTTTTAATATATGAAGTACTAAGAAACGTTGAACTTGGGTCGCTTCTTTAAGGATGATATAATCAGATTTATCGTTCTATAAGTTTGTAAACGATGGACTGAATCAAGAGCCAATTTTCTGCACACAAATGTTTCACACAAACATTTTCTAAATGTCGTTTATTAATTTAATCCAATATTACTTCATTTAACGGTATTTTTTTAACCCATCAGGCACTTATCTACGAGAAACCATTATTTTTTTAAAAATTACTTCTCGATGGATTAAGATAAGCTTTATGATTGTCTTTACCCACTCATAAACCGCTAATGTGTTTATGCATTTAAGTCCCTCCTAGACGTTCAAAGCTATCGGCTATCGATTTGATACATGCTACAAGAATTGATTTGCTAAAGATATGGTGCCAAGTGCACATTCGTTAAGCTTTTAACAGAACTAGACGAATTTGGGGGGGATTTATGTAAGTTATTTCAAAACAGGCAACCGAGTTTAGAGCTTCTGAACAAGTGTTATTGCGTCACCTTTTTAATTTTTGAATATGGTTCTGAAAATACTGATAACTGATTACGTTGGTCCCCAACAAACAGCAAAACACGAATAAATTAATTTTACACAAACACAATTAACTTAAATAAAGAATCGTCGACACCGTGAATTATGTAAAGAATTAAATAAAGAACACTTTCACTTTTGGAAGATCCGTCTTTATTCTCGTTGATCTTAAAGGCTTCATCTAGTCTAGAAATTTAATACATCGATATTTTATAATTTCAAAGTTTAACTTTTCAAGAATATATCTACAAGAGGATTTTTCAAAATTCAAATTATTTTCGGAGATATTGGTATTTTGCTGACCTGGCATCCAAACGTCTACCTGAATCCATATTTCTCAGTAAAACCTTTTGTCTTTTGTATATATTGTAATACAATACAGTGACTTGTATCTTTTACATTTAGTATTCACTTACGTCCAGCTGCTAATAGTTATATTCGAACCTTCAAACCACGTGGACGTACATATGCATATGTACATTTATTGCTATTTGTATTTTTAATGAAGGTTTCATTTTTTTTTAAAAATTATGGAGCTTATGGGAATGAAAATTGGCCCGGAAGCTCATTCATTTGTGTTGAAACCAGACAACGCCCGGAATGACCGCTCCGAGACACATGCCTCCAACGGAGGCCAGAACTGCTCGATATGAGGAGAGAAACTCAGAAAACAGTTTTTTCGAAGTCGAGGAAGGTCCGATGTATGAAGCAGGAATGGCAGATTGAATAAATATAAGTCTACAATATCATTTCATGACTTAGACTGCGAAAAACAATACTCTCGATTTCTCAGGTTCTACTGAACCTATTTACCTGAAATTTTTAGAGAGTCTTCCTTATAAGCCTGTCTATGTCTGAAACTATGCCCATCACCAAATAATTACTCCTTTTTTTTAATTTCGAAACAGTCAAAAAAAGTGGTACAAACATTTTTTTCAGGCAGTCGCCATTTTGTGAAAAAAAATTCTTTCCAACTTTTCCGTAGTTCCAGACATTGCGACATTATTCAAGATTAACAATCGTTTTTTTTTTGGTTTCAGATTGCTAGAAGGGTTGAAATCGTGGGTATGGTTACGCGCCAATTTTTTGAGACACCCACTTCATTAACTGCTAATTTTTGAAATTTTCAACTTTTTTTATTTATTGATTTTTTTCTGTATCCTTGTTATATAAATAAATAACTAATAAAAAATGGATTGTAAAAATGTTAATTGCCTTTTTTGCCTCTAGACTAGAATAGCCCCTTAAGACTGACTTTTACTTTTTTTCTTTCTTAGTATAAACCTTGATTCTAAAATGCAGAAATGCATGAACGGTGGTCATCAACTCTTCATTTTCCTTTGATCGGCGGTAACGCTGACGATGCGAACAAAGGCAAAAGATGTTTCATATTTATTAAAATATTTTCGATGACCGTCGCTTTTCTGTGTTTGGCACGTGGTTATATGTAACACGAGCAAAAACAAATTTCATCTAAATGTCAAATGTGCAATTCGTTTCCTCCAATGGTCCTTCTCTCTCTTACTTAGATAAGAAAAATGGGTACTGAAATGCTCCTACTTGCTCCTATGAGAAGAGCTTTCATGATGGCCGAATTCATGACAGGGAAAAATGTTGCTTCGCAGTTCTATCAGCTCCTGCTCCCACAGTTCTCAGGAAACCGTGTCACGTATGTGCAACACACATCCACGAATGAGTCAAGAACAAAGATCATCGACCATATTGATTTACGTTACAGTTGAAAGTTAATAAGCAGCCAGCATACAGCGGATAGGTTTCTTGTGAACTCACGGAGTGAAGCGGTGATTTTTGTTTGCTCGTAAAGGCAGTAACAAGTAAAAAAATAAAACTTATTATTTCCATCATTCCGAATACACCAAGCTCGGAATAATGCAACGACTTCCTGGCAAACATAGCCCGGAACAGATGCAGATCGCTCGACCCTGTTTCTAACCTTCCGAACCTTTTGCCTGGAAATTATCCGATTCTAGCAATTATTGTCGGCCTTACTTATTTTTCATCCTGCATACTAAATTATCACTTCACACACTGTACATGTCGAGATCGTTGTCTTCTGCCGTATCTCGTCCTCGGAAGTTCCACACGAAATAGAAGTCCAATGAATCCTTAACATTTGACTGTCAGGTTTTTTTTTGAATTGGCCTTTCTTTCTACCAAGACAGAAGAAGCGTATCAGTTGACGAAGAGCGATATCAAGGCCAATTTTTTATGAAAAGAAATTGAGAACTACGACATGTACGTTGGGCCAACCTCCAATCGACGTAATGTACACCAAGAATTTGGTGTGGTGATGTTTTTTGGTTAACTCGAATGTATAATTCATCTGTCTATATGTAAATTATAATGTATACTCCTCAAGCCATTGATTCTTCGAGGATCTGAGGCGGACTTCGCCTCCAGCTTACTAGACCAAGCTTTCTGGCATTCGTGATTGTTTGATGCTTGAGCGCAAGGTTTGGTTTTCCTCCTTTTTAGTCAAACTGAAGTTGTACATTCGTGGTGTGGCCAATTTAGTCCGCGGATTTTGCCTTACGGACGAGATCCTGGTCTCTTAGCGCGTAGAGTTAACTTTTATGCACGTACCCACTTCTCCATTCGGCCTCCGCGACAATGCGATCATGTACCCGCGGAGAATTTTTCTGTTTGCTTTATTGACTTGTGTGCCCGTGCGATGCCCTGATCGTGAACTTTATATGAGTTTTACTTGACGATACTCTGATTTTTTTTATTTGCGTATAGGCTTCCCGCTTTTGTGGCTCCATGATCAAGGTATACAATCATTTTAACTCCTTGAATGTAAAATAAACAGTGCCCATAATCTTACCAGTAGACGATGAATTTTTTGGGGTTGGATGTGATCGCTTTCCATGTCAATGATTGTTGTTTCAGCTTAAAGTCGCTATGATAAACCCGTGTTCCATCCGCTGTTGAAAATCGGTACATTTTTCATCCCCAAATGATCTTTCAAAGTTTCCGAATCTGGTCCAGTCAACATTTTCATTAATGGTGCTATCACTGGAGTGATCAATCAGCGGTAGTGGCAGGTGGTATTAATGCATTGATTAGTGTTTCGGCCACTAGGAATTTTCAGTTCGTGTTGACCAAATAGTGGTTTGTTTATGTGATCTGTCATATATTTGCCTTGGAGGAAGATAAAGACGTTGATGTTGTCGCCACCGACTTCAGAAAAGCCTTCGACAAATTTTTGCACAAGATAATTCTGCTCAAGCTTAATGCTCTTGGTTTCCCAGTTACTTTTATTTAATGGATTAAGTCCGTCTTTAAAAACCGTCAATACGTTGCTATTTTCAGATCCTCCAAATCTAATCCATTTAAGGCCACCTCAAGTGTCGCTCAAGGGAGCCACGTTGGTCCTACTATTTTCATCCTAACTATTAATGAAGTCGACCTTATTATCCGCAACTCGCACGCCGACGACATAAAATTATATTCGCCCATTTCATCTGCCGCTGACCACCTCCTTCTTCAAGATCATCTGAACAGGTTTTCAATTTGGTGCGAAAAAAACTTTCTAGATCTCAATATCAGCAAATGCCAAGCCATTACCGCTAGCCTCTTTCCTCCGCGATTTGAGTATTATCTGCGATAGAGAACTCATTTTTCGCACATACATGGACTCCATCATAAGCCGAGCTAACTCCGCCTTTGGCTACGTAAAGCGATGGTATTAGAATTCTCCAACCCCTTTATCACCAAAGCCCTTTACATTACTTTTGTTAGACCACCACTAGATTATGCTTCCCAATACTGGTCCTCTTACTATGAAGCCCACATCCGGCGAATCGAGGCTGTTCAGAGCCGTTTTCTACGCTTCGCACAGCATGATCTCCACTGGGCAGACAGCTTTAACCTACCACCTTATATACATCGTCTGCAACTCATCAATCTCCAGTCCGTGGAGCATTCACCAGCTCTTATCGGGTATCATTGACTGTCCAACGTTCAATCGATCTCTTTATATACAAACCCCCGAGTACGGTTCTCGTGAACCTATGTCCCGAATGTTGCGTAAGGCCAATGCCACGAAGGAGATCTTTAATTTCCACTTAAACAGATTCACCCTTAAAAATATCCTCTCCTTTCACCTCTCTCGTCCGCCAAATCCCTAGTTATAAGTTAGAATCTAAGCACTGCTTGTATTAAGTGAAGTCTGGGGTATACCTCGGGCATCAAATAATAATAACCTTCGTCCCATGTCGGACTCCACTGCTACGTTATTTTTCCATTCCTCTCCTTATCCTTCTGTTCACTCTGTGCAACGGGCATTATAAGAATATTCATAAAGTCTTTTGAGCGAGCTAATTATAAATTCGCTTTTTATTAAGAATCGTGACGATCAACCAATACAAGTTTTTCAAATGCTTTTCATCACTTCCTGGGGATCCTGGAATCTTTGTTCTAGCACGTTTTAACTCCTGCTAATGTAAAATATGAAGCAGTATCCTGTTCTGAAGTTTGGTTTAACTCTTGCAAAACTTGTTGGGTAGCAACATTTTTCTAGCAAAAATATTCAACAAACTTAATATTTGTGCGGATTTTTAGACACAGTCAGACAATCAATCAGTGTTTTGTTCTCATTACTCATTTGGACATCCCTCACACAATCATGTTTAAATTTACTTTGATTAATACATCAATAAATCTTTTACGAGTGAATAAACTGTTTTGAAAAAGTTCTTGATTCCTAAAAGAAACAACTATTTAACTATGTAATTTAAAATAAACTGAGGACCGGTGCCAAAGCATACGCTTAATTCAACCTGAAGTGATAAATTTAAATTTCTAGTGAAAACTTCAAACAATAAACTTTATTAAGGTCATAAATCCGCGTTAAAGTGCAGTTGTTCTAACTTATGCCAACAAAGAGAAAACGTAAGCTGGCACAGAAACTATACATTTCGAATCGTTTCCTTCTTGAAATTCAAGCGTGTCCTTCGTTCTCATTTCTTGAATGAATCATTGAAAAAGGAAAAGTATTTTTCTTGCCCTTAAACAATGATTTGCGACACGTGTAGGTTGGATACAAGAGTCGTCGTCGCCCCCACTATTCCAAGTAATATATGAAAGGAACGGTGCTACGTAAACTTTCAACCACACAGAACTAAACCAACAACTCGTCATGTATCTGTAGCTACACAATATCCGTTTGTCGGCCACATGGAAATAAGTCCACACGTTTTCTATCCGGAAAATCCGGAAATGCAATTTAGTTGAAACATGAAGTTTTTGATTTTTATTTGCAGACAGGACCAACGAATAGAAATAAAAGTTTACAGGATCGGCGGATTGTAAGACAAAGAAATTTATTCAAAATTCAATTGTATTGTGAACACAGTGAAACAAAAAGGGATATAAAAAACATATGTATGTATGCAAGTAAAAAAAAAAATATAAAAACATTCAGATACATTCAGCATTTCAGGTTTTTCATGGCGATGCCTTCTTTGATTCTCGTCTGATGTGAGCAAGTAGCTTTCTCGTCGACATATTTATGTTCGTATGGTAAATTGTTTTTTGTTTTTTTTTTGTAAATTTTAGTACCCACTTTGAAGTTGTTAATTTTTTTAGAGCCAAAAACCAGTAAATGTTGTAGGAACATTTTTACAAGCGATTTAACAAAGCAAAAAAAAAAAATAGAATAATGGTTCATTTTAATCAGCGGCTTGACCGCTAGACTTCATGGTTAATAGGTTACCATTAAAAATGAGAACCAAGCCGATGATGGAAGCTAAGTTCTTATGCTTTTATTTGAGGTCTCATACAAAGAAGTCTGATTGACGTTACATTTAACTTCATTGTGAGGAATCTCATTTCAATTTGATAATTGAAAAAAATGTGTTAATGTCAATAAGTTTTGAAATTCCAGCATGCAGAAAAAAAAATGTTTGATGTGTTTGTCTTATGCAGAATTAAAATACTAAAGGGAGATTTCAAATATTTGGAATTATAAATGTGGCGTTCGAAAAATTCCTATGCTCGATAAATAATTAATATGAAAAGTTCATTTTAAAAATTGATGAAAGAATTTTTGAAATCAGACAAATTCATTCTTTTTCTAAGACCTCTTGGGGAGTTGCCTTAAGAATAATGCAACAGAAATTCGATAAAGGTCATTTGACGCAACTGTTTCTTCTCAATCATACCAAGCCCTTTGGCAAGGTAGATCCTTTGCAAAAAGCTGTGCATCTCTTTGGATTCAATGACAGAATCAGGCCTCTACTCTGCAATGAGATGCATACCCCAAGGTTAATATTGGAACCCCTATTGTTTTGTATACTTATCAACGACCTTCCGGATGTATGTAAGAATATCTCAGTACACTGTCGGAGCCAGTTGGTCTGATCAAAGGCTTTGTTTTTAGATTGAATGAAGACCTGGTCCGAAGACCTATAAGGTTTCGCCTAGTTCTCCGAATTTTATTCGACAATAGTTTGATATATGTACTTTGAAAGTTTGGAAGACATAGCTAGATATCCCGCTGTCACTGTTATGCCTTCACAGCAGAGCCATCTACACACAATCTACACAATCCACTATTTTGACAAAACGAACAAGGGATTAAGCCGATACAACAACCACTACAACAACGCTGGTCGACCAATCCAGTGATAGAATTATTAACTTAATCCCAATGGCAAATTGTGACTGGACCAGATTTGAAAAACTAGACCACTATAGGAATTGATCCTGAGACCGATCAACTGAATCAATTGAAAGGCAAGCGCTCTACCAACTTCGTCACCCAGCTATTGGCGGCTGATTGGCACAGTATTTAAAATGACGTTGCTACATATGTATTACTTCATAAATCGATTCACACCAAAGAGCCAAACTCTTTTTACGGAGTATTGCGATACACGGAAGCTACTATCAATTCAATCTGACCAAGGTTACCAAGGTTATGGAACTCTTTGCCTTTGCAAATAAAGAATAGGATAACTTCAGGCATGATTATTTTAAGCCTTGTTGGCGCTCACCTTCTGCAAAATGATCTTACCAAGCTTTCATTTGGGTGAAGTGAAAATTTGTATGCATCTCAACGTAAACGTAAACATATAACACAGCCTTCCAGAACCTACTTCAACTGCTATGAACCTATTCTAAAGGTCTCCTTCCTACGGGACTTGGGTTTCATCTGTGAAAGCGAACTATCATAGATGGTCACTCGCACATCGAATATTATTAGCAGAGCTAACTCTACGCTCGGGTTCGTCAAAAGATGGTGGAAATAACCTCGTAAGACCCCTCGTTAGACCCCTCCTCAAATATGCTTCCCAAATATGGTCCCCGTACTACCAAACCCAATATCCAGCACTACGAGTCATCTCTTGGGAGGATACATACTCGTATGCAGTTTCAGTTACCGCCCAACGCCGTGACATAGACGATGTTATAATCCTTCACTCACTACCACTGCGATTCACCAATCCACCTATCCACGTAACCTTAAATCCGTCTCCTTCTTCCGTTTAGTGCCTCACTTCAACTAAGGAACCCATGAACCAATGGCCAGATTGTTTCGGAAGGCCAACGCAGGCCATGCTGATCACTTTTGATTTCATAGTTTAAAGTGTTCTTGATTTGTAACATTAATTATATCTACCACATTTCTCGCTTTCCTCTCCCTAAGCAAACCTTGTTTCTAATGTAGAGAAGTCCGTGGTTGACCAGCGAGTGACATCAGAACGCGAAATGAGGATGGATTCGTGAAAGAGTTGCTAATCAAGGATTTGAGAATGTCCGACATCTTTGCTTGACTTTTGGCTTCAACTTCGAAAAGTTAAATCACCATTCATTTTGAAGTCACTGATTGTATTCAAAGAAATGCAATCTTCTGTATTTTCAGTAAATTTACTAAAGTATTTTCGATTTCATTAAAGTCATTTGAAATCATTGAAGTCCTATTGAAGTCTTCTGTATCAAATTATGTTGATTTGAAATAAGCAAGATACAGCAACACTTGAAATAAATTTATTATATGTTGTTTAGAAAAAACGTCGATTAACAAAAGAAAACAATTAAAAATCCATGGTGTACTGAGCATAATTAATAATTCTGATTTATAATTTTGATGATATCATTATCATAATGATATGACAGATCCCTTAATTGGTTCGATTTATTTTTTATCTTACCTATGATCGAAGGGCTCTGTTACAAAATCGAGTTTATACAAAACTTAAAATCAAATTCGCGATCTACTGGCCAATTACTAACCATTTAAATTATAACTAAGCTCTCATGTCGTGCAAATTGTTAACATCTAAAAATTAATAGTTACTGGCACCCCATATAAAAACAAATAGTCTTAAACAAAGTTAAGTCGTTAGCAAAATTAAATATTTATATATTTATATTATAAATAAATAATTATATAACTATAATTAAAAATTATTTTTTAATACATTAGTATGTTAAAAAAGGAAATTTGTTTTTGTATTTATTTATATTAGTGTTTGTTCATAAAATATATACATAATGAAATATACAAACATATCTAAAATTTTTGTTTTTTCCGTATACTCATGTTTTTTATTTGTTTTCAATATGTATGCATATATGAATTAAAATATTTCAAGCCAACACAATCGGATTCAATAGACTTCAAAGTTATTGCAATGACTTCAATGGTATTATGAATTCAATGACTTCAAAAAGACTTCAGTGACTTTACTGAAAGCACAATAGAGGTGAATATACAGTCAACGACTTCAGATGAATTCATGAGTGAAACATGAAACATCCTTAAGAGTTGCTTCCATTACAATCTGTTATTGATTATCCTACAACATAATCTATCTTACAAATAAGAGCGAACATTGTGACAGTTTAGTCGAATAATCAGACATATATTTTAATTGAGCGGACCCGACAGACATTGTCATGTCCGAAATTTGGCTTGCCTAGTATAAGCGGGTTCAGCAGATGTTTTTTCAAAATTCGAATGGAATTTAACATCTTACTCTCTATGAGCCGTTTGACAGTCTGTACATTTTATAGCATAACGACTGATTTATTCATTTGATATTTCAACGCACGGATCTGCTGGTAGAACTTTTGCTTAGTAAATTGCGCCCTTAATAGTTTCCTTCGTTTCATAAAAAATGTTTGAAAAGCAACGGCCATGACGAAAAAATCTACTTTCGATTAGAAAGTGAGTAAGGCGATATTTTTCGCACTTACAGAACTAAGTATATCGGAATCCATTAGATACCCTCAAAGAAGAAAAACTTTATTTTCGTCTGACTTCCGTCTATATGGCTTGCTTTGGAAACACATTTGCAACAAAAAGCTAACTGATGTCACCTAAGTATCAAAGGCTTTGTGTCGATTAAGTCTCACAATACCAAACACAGCCAGTGGAGGCAGATGCAACAACAACTTTCGTGCCATTGGCAAACTTCTTTGTTTTGCTGCGTGCATTCTCGTAGGTAGATGTGATCAAAAGAGCGTGTGTCACTGACCCAAATCTGGATAGCGCTCATTGACAGTGACAACCTCGGGAGATACGCGACGTGACTAAACCTAAGATAATAACACTGATGCCACTGCTTTGTCAACAGTTTACAATTAAAAACGATAGAAAGAAGACGACTGGTGTGGGGTTCGAGTAGATCAAACATTATGAAGTTTCATTCGCTTGCCGCAAATATTTAATCATCTTTTATTTATCACTCGATTCTGTTTATTGAGTAAAAAAAAAAAAAAGAAATTAAAAGCACTCGGAGCTTATATAATTAACAAACCAAAAAAATAAGTTTCAAAGTTCGAATATAAACTGAACGTGAAACAAAATTAAATCGAAGAACTCTTTTGATATTTGGCAAAATCTTATCCATCATATTGAGGTTCGGAGCGTCTGAGCGCTGAGCTGTTCGGAGAGCGGCCATTTCTTGTTTGAAATCTGTCAATGTTAGCATTGGCGGTCCTCACAGATTGCAAAATATGGTCCAAAGTTCCTTCGCTCAGAATTTGGGCACCACACTGTTCTTGTAACGATTTTTTTCTTCATATTTCGTGTGTTAATATCACTGTGGAAGATGTGGATTTTATGAAAACGAGTGGAAATGCTTTTCGCTGTGACAAATGTGCAGTGCTTTGATGCCGTTTTCTTCATCTGCCGCTACCGACTTCACCAATGCCAAACAACAACAGTGCCCTAGCGGCTATCAACAACAACAACATTAAACAAGTGCAAAGCGCATCCGCAAAAACATCAGTGAATGCACCCTTCAAATGATGTACCAGAAGCTTTCTAACTTGGAGGAGGCAAATCAACACTTTCTACAACAGCTCAAGGTGCAATCAGAGAATACGCAGCTTAAGAATTTATTATTCGCGAAATTATGATTATTTGTGTTTTTATAGATCGCATATGTTTTATGTTTCGATGTCTGTTAGACAACGAAAAATCAAGAAATGTCATTACATTAGGAGAAAAGTGAAATAGTTCTGAACTATTTGGAATTGTTAGCATCACAAGGCCTAGAAAGTTTCATCGATGAACCTACTAGAGGTGTTGCAGGAAGTTGTCTTGACCATATTTATGGACGCTTCAAATCAGATTGCGTTCTTGGCCTAATAATTACTGACCACTCTATGACTGGTTTTTTGTTAAACATCTCGGAAAATGCGTGAAATGTAAGCGCTGTATTTTGTAGCAGTGAAACGAAAATTAAATATAGAAACCTCAATCTTAAATTTGTTACGCTTGTTATGATGCTTCGCCTTCATATTCAACGTCTATTGATTCCTTTTAGAAGCATATTCGTAGCTGTTCTTATAAAGTGCTTAATCCGTAGACTTCCTCATACTTTGCTTTCAAGGACTCAGCTTGCAAGCTCATTGCATTCTATCTTTGCGACCGAACCCAAGTTGTGTACCACAATAAACAGTACTCAAAAGTTTTATCTATATTAGTGGGCGTGCCTCAAGGGTCTGTTTAAGGTCCTCTATTGTTTACATTGTTTATCAACGATATCTCCAAGTCATTTCATTTTTGTCAACGCCACATACTATATATGCGGATGATGTTCAGATATACAAAGAGGTACCAAAAACTGATTAATTGATGACGATTGCTGATTTTAACGCAGATTTGAACTCCACATATTTGTGGTGAAAACATAACCAATTAGAGCTTAATGCATCTAAAACCAAAGCTATGCAGATACATGGAGGTCGGCTAGCAAATATGTCTCCTCAGCCTATTATAAACAACACAGCAATCGAGTTTGTTATCTCGTTCAAGAACCTCGGTGTTTATTTCAAACAGTACTTGACTTAGGATGTTTATATTAACCATGCTGTTGCCAAGATTAATGGTATTCTTCATGGTTTAAGTCTAACTAAGAGGTTTCAAGCCAAGTTGATCAAATCCTTCGTCCTCCCATTGATTCTATATGGCTGTGAACTTTTCGCAAATCTTGACGCAGCTTCTGCTCATAAATTGAACGTCGCCTACAATAGCTGTGCAAGATATATTTTCAACCTGGGTTGGCGTGATCACGTCTCAACTTTTACAAAACAAATAACAGGCTGTAGTTTAGGTTCTTATCTAAAGTTTCGGACAGTCTTAGTACTACACAAAATTATTAAAAGTGAAATGCCCCGTTACTTATTCTCCAAAATCCAATTCGCGATTTCGGACAGAACTCATTACATAATTCCGCCAAGACACAAATACCAAGTAAGCAACCAACAATTTTTAATTCATGCGATTCCATTTATGGAACTTCCTGCCCCAACATATAAAAAGATTCAACACCACAGACAATTTTAAAAAAGAGCTTTTTCAACACTTTTCTCTATGAGCAATTAACCTATCGATGACACTTTCCTCTACACCTTTAACTCTATATGCCTATATTTCTCTATATTTCATCCTACCTATTCCTTTTCTATTCGTTTCCTCAGTACTTTTCTGTACTTTACCACCACCAGTGCTCGAGGGCGTTGAACATTCTATGGGACAATTATATTTTCGCACTCGCACAGTCGCAAGAGTACTGAAAGATTTAGACATACACAAATCCGCTGGTCCAGATGGTATTTCCCCTATAGCTCTGAAGAGGTGTTCTCCCACGCTGGCAAAACCACTGCGTAAGCTTTTTCATCTTTGCTACTCCTCAGGTCTCTTTCCGAGCAGATGGAAAACTGCATTTGTCCAGCCTGTCCCTAAAAAAGGCGTTTCTTCTTCTCCCTCCAACTACAAACCACTAGCACTTACGTCCCTTCTTTCTAAGGTCATGGAAACGCTGATTAATCGTCAGCTTATGAAATATCTTGAATCACGAAAACTTCTTAATGACCGGCAGTACGGTTTTCGTAGCAACAGGTCCACTGGTGATTTGATGACTTGTCTCACTGAAAAGTGGAACCAATCTATACATAATTTCGGTGAAACAAAGATAGTTGCACTCGATATTTCAAAGGCATTTGACAGAGTCTGGCATCCGGCTCTTTTGTCGAAAATGCGTGCATATGGGATCGGTGAGACTCTTCTTCGATGGATTAGAAACTACCTTTCGAATCGTACAATACAAGTTGTATTGGACGGTTTCAAGTCTGAAATTCACTATATAAATGCTGGTGTTCCCCAAGACTCAGTTTTGTCTCCGACTCTCTTTTTAATTTTCATTAACGATCTCTTGTCTGTCACATCTAATCCAATATATTCCTTCGCAGATGACAGTACCCTCAGTTTCTCATATGCGTTATATGATTCACGCCTCTGCTCTTCGGACGTGGACATCGAACGATAACGTATGATTAACTCATTAAATTCTGATATTGACAGCATAACCAAATGGGGACAAGCCAATAGAGTAGAATTTAATGCTTCCAAAACCCAATGATGTCTCATGTCATTAAAGCGAAACCCTAACACCCAGCCATTGTCCATGAATAGCATTTACGTCGAAGAAACCGAAAAGCTTTCAATGCTCGGTATGTGCGTCAATTCTAGCCTACGTTGGAATGACCACATATTCGATATAGCCAAGAATGCAGCGAAATGCTTAGATTTTCTAAACCGGTGCCCCCTGTTACCCCCTCTGATTTAGCCATAATTTATAAGGCCTAAAATGGAGTACAACGCTCACATCTGGGCAGGCGCACGCAAGACCACCTTGCAACTCATAGATAGGATTCAAAAGCGAGCGATAAAACTCATAGACGATGACAACATATCGAAAACAATTCACTCGCTGGAACACCGTCGAAATGTGTCTTGCTTGACTTTGTTTTATCGCAATTTCTACCACCAATGCTCCGTCGAAATAGCTTATTGCATTCAGCCCCTCCAGAAATTCACTCGCAACACCCGTACATCATCGAATACTCATCAGTTTACCCTAAAGCCTACTTTCACTGCGCACTGTGAAATTTAGAAATTCTTTTATAAGCCGCACAATGCGCATGTGGAATGCGTTACCTCGCTCTATTTTTCCTTTGCACTGCAACCTACAACAATTTAAAAGCAATGTGCACTGGTACCTCCTTTCTCTCCCTTCCGCTTCTGCTCTTGCTGTGTAAAAAACACTTTAAGGGTACTTCAAATCCCTTGAGCACTTGAGCACTATTTAAAAAAAAAACAAAAAAAAAAAGCTATCCACCACACTTTCTTTTTTTATTATCATAGTTTTAAGTTTAAAATTGTCAACCTTTTGAATTAATTTTGAATTAGTTTTTATAATTGTTAAACTAACTTGTATAAGACAAAAAGTTTATAACTTATATTGTACAGAGATGCTTATCGAAATAAATAAAAAATAAATGCTAAATTATGAGCGGTACATACATGCGCCATTACACAAGTCCCGCATAGTTGTAGTCTCCTTCATGAAGGACTCAATCGGAACCTATCATCTTTATTTCTTCTTTTTTCTAATTAGATTTTTCTGAAGACATTCAGGTCGTGCCAACATCTCACTGAAGAAACCCATTAACGAATTATTTACAAATGTCCTCCCACTTTAAAGTTTCTATTTCCAGGTAACCAATTTCACCAGTAGGTGTAGCCACCTGAAAATTTATTACGAATCCCGATGCCTAATCGAAATACAAAACAAATAAGCAAACTTCGGCCACAAATAAAACATATCCAACGCATGCAAGTCTGAACGTATGCTCGGCGTTATGTTTTATACCTTCTTTTGAATCTCAGCCCGAGGTGACAGAGTGTGATTAATTTCGGTCGCGTCCCGTGGCGTGCGACCAAGTTTTTGTTTATTTCTTGCACAGGTTGGGAAGTCTTATCTCCTCGGGGATACCCAACACACGATTCCACAGAAGCATGTACTCGTGTACCTGGGACGGTGTTAATATCTCAATCTAATCTAGTTAACTTGGTGACGGTACAAGTTGCACAAAATAAAGAAAACGATATGACCGTAGTCTACTTGGGCGATTAAGCCGTTAACTTAGTCACGCTTGGAACCCATTTCCAAATTGTCTGTCTGTAATCGGTTGCCTCGAAGAATGTATAAGCAAACAATGTCTTTGAAGTAGGCTTGTAACTGCGGCAGTTACAGATTACAGGACGAGGAAACGATTTCTTAATGAATCTTTTTCTGATGCTCACACATCCGCACCGAAACGATGGACGCGGTGCGCAGATACTCGTATCCATTTGGTTTTTATCCTATAAGCTCATTGAATGCAAATTTAATTCGCGTGGAGGAAAATTACGGATATGGAAAGTGTTTGCTGCAAGGGAGTGGGAAGCTGCAGGGCTGGGGGGCTTTTTCAGCAATGCTCCAAGAAGGATTGCTTTGATTTTATGTCTACCTTTTCGGCGGCTTTCAACACGACGGATTTGGGTCTTACATAGATCGGGAGAAGGGATGGATGGTTGTGGGTGAGGATTTGGTTGAACACAAGAAATGGATTTGAATAACATGAATAAATCAAATGATTTCACAGGTGGAGCATTTCAGAATTTGTAATAAATGAGTACCTATATCTAGCTGGAAGGTTTGTCATCAAAATACATTATATAAAGATTTGGTTGGTTTATGAAGATACCCGTAAGCTTGATTTTTTATTTACTCTATCTTTTTAAATTTAAAAAAACACTGAAATGTCTCAGCTTATTAATTTAACAAAAAAAGCATTCCTTAACAGGCGCCACGTTAAAGTCACTGATATGCAGGGAATATTCAAAAACATTCAATCGCAAAATGCACAAATTCAGTTACAATAAGACTAATTAAAAAAAAAATATGGCATAGTGAGAGTCGCATACGAAGGGTTCCGTACTACCGTACAATGTATTACATATTTTTTTTTAATTTCTCAAAACAAACAAATATAAAATTGTGATACTACTTAAAATAAAAATTTTTCGTAGTTTGACATTGCTTCTTGCTGAATCGAGTTATTCTTTGTCAATGGGATTTGATTCCCTTGCGAGTATCAAATATGCAGCGTAAACAGTCGTATCTTTTAATTGTGTCGACTTAGAAGCTCTAAGGAACCACAGTCATAAATACTTTTTATTGATTTCCACTTGATACCACATATTTCTAAGAAAATGTGTATTGACAGACACACATAAGGACAAAGAAGTGATGCTTTAAAGTTGCATTTTTTCTTATGAGGTACGGAACCTTAAGAAGACCGAAGAATTTTGAGTATTGCCCTTATCGAACAGACTACTTTGCAATTCAGAGTTCAGAGGTTCTTCGAGAAACTACGTCGTTTGTTGTGAAGCACAGGACCTATGGACCTGTAAGCAAACTCTCGGAAAATAGTCGACATTTCGGATTGTGGATAATGGGGACAAGAGAGTGGAGTTCTGTACACCGGCAAGTAGCCTTCGCAAAAAGAAGGACACATATCCTGTAAATGTTCCTTTGGTACTTCTCCCTCAAATTACGTTTATTCAAATTATGTTAAAAACTATCGAAGACGTTATGTGACACCAGTGTTAGGATCTTGCTTTAACTGGATCCAGGCAAAAAGAAGTAAAATATCGGCGTTGATAGGGAAGAGCACTTAAAGATGTTTTCCAGCGTGCCAAGTACTCATGGGATTGTTTGATCCGTTAAAAGCAGGTTCAGTGGTCTTTTTATATGAGTCTGGTTTATGGGATTCGAAGAAGATTCTATTCTGTTGAATTGATTGAACACCACCAAAGTGTCGTTTTGTGAAGTTAATATTTGTCCTGGGTAAACTCGTCTACTCCCCCAATGTTACA
This sequence comes from Orthonevra nobilis, assembly GCA_963555765.1. Classification (NCBI taxonomy): domain Eukaryota; kingdom Metazoa; phylum Arthropoda; class Insecta; order Diptera; family Syrphidae; genus Orthonevra; species Orthonevra nobilis. The sequence goes on from OY743224.1 coordinate 68,586,605, forward strand.
TCTACAGTGTTGGCCAAAACTTAAGCACGAAATTACCTCACTTTGGAAAAAACTGAAGACCATTAAAAAAACCAATGATAATTTTAAAGTTTTTTTTTTTTAATCGCAATGTATTTGTCTTCAATTTACGGTTATTAAATTTATTATAACTCTTAACATATTTAAAAAACAACAAAATAAGTTAAGACTTATTAAAAAGTAAATTGACAAAACTAAAGCACATGCAACCTTTTTCGTACGTAGTTAGTCAATTTTACTGTTAATTTTCAATATGCTGCAAAGTTAACTGTTTTTATTTACGAGTATGTTCTGAACAATGGGAAAAACAATTAGTTGTGAGTCATCGGCGTCTGAGATCGGAAATAAAAATTGAAATTAAAAAAGTGATATAATGGCTCGCAATAAATATTCTAATGACGTGAAAGAAAAAATAGTGTCTGATTTTACTAACGGTGAATCAGTAACATTTATTGCCAATAAATTTGGTATAAGCCATACCGTGATTTCGCGAATATTAGCTCGATTTCGTGCTCGGGGAAATGTTCAAACGGTTCATAGTGGCGGTAGACCCCGAAAAACCAGCAGTCGCGATGATAAAAGAATAATCAGGCTAATTAAAAAGGACCCCTTCATTTTGTCAAGAAACATAAAAAATGAACTAGGCATAGAGATCTCAAGCAGGACGATCCGGCGAAAAGCTGTTGATAGTGGCTTGCTGTCATATCGAGCAATAAAAAAGCCATTTATTTCTCAAAAAAATCGACGTGCACGACTGGAATTTGCAAAGGCGCACTTAAACTGGACTTTGGCAAAATGGAAAACGGTTCTCTTTTCAGACGAATCCAAATTTAATTTAAAGGGATCCGACGGATTTCGCATGGTACGGAGGCCGAAGGGCGAACGCCTTAATCCCCGATTCACCAAGGGCGCAGTCAAGCACGGTGGAGACAATATTATTGTCTGGGGATGTTTCCAGTCAAGGAGTCGGGCCAATTCGCAAGATTAGTGGTATAATGGATCGTTTCATGTACCGGGAGATTCTTCAAAATGTCATGCTTCCTCATGCTGAGGAAAATATGCCGTTGCGATGGATCTTCCAACATGACAATGATCCAAAACATACCGCTAAACTTGTGAAGGATTGGCTTACGGAAGGTGGTATTGCTGTTATGAAGTGGCCAGCACAATCCCCTGATCTCAACCCCATAGAAAATTTATGGGAAATTGTAGATCAGAGGATTGATCGCACGAAATGCAGTAATTTAGATTCTCTACTTCACCAAACTCAAATTGCCTGGAGAAACATCCCCATGCGTATAATTGACAACCTCATTGCCTCCATGCCTCCTCGATGTACTGCAGTAATTGAAAATAATGGTTACGCCACGAAATATTAGCATTCAAATTTTTTTTATTTTTTTTTATTTATGAATTCAAAAATGTGCTTTAGTTTTGTCCATTTACTTTTTAATAAGTCTTGAATGAATTTGTTGTTTTTTAAATATTTTAAGAGTTATAAAAAAATTAATTACCGTTAATTGAAGACAAATATATTGCGATTAAAAAAAAATAAAAACTTAAAAATTATCATAGGTTTTTTTAATGGTCTTCGGTTTTTTTCCAAAGTGAGGTAATTTCGTGCTTTAGTTTTGGCCAACACTGTATATATTTATTTTCTTATACGTATTATGTACATTTCTTCAAAATATAGCTGAAGATAACAGAGATCAATCCGTAACTGAAGTGGAAAAATTCCCGCTGCCGAGGAAAATCAACCGTATGATCCTTTTGGATATTGAGAAAGCGTTCGTATGGTATAATGGTCTTATTAATAAAATGATGAACTACAAATTCCCTCTACATATATATATGTAAAATAATCCAAAGTTTTTGTCTGGTCGCAGTTTTAAAATCTAAATTAATAAAAGATGCTCTGATGCATTTTAAAGGTGGTCGGAGCATCACAAAGCGCAGTCCGATCGCCAATACTTTGTAATTTGCACACATCTGATTTTCTGAGCTTACCACAATGCGATGCAGCCATCTTTGCTGATGATACTGCAATATTTTTATCACATAAATTCGCTCTCGATAAGGAGAGGAATCTAAACTATGCAATGAAAGTATTAGAAGCTTATTTATACAAGTGGAAAATAAAATTGAATGGTGACAAAAGACAAGCAATATTTTTCAGCCGAGTAAGGAAATCTTGTTTTTTTTTGCTGGAAAAAATAATAATCTTGACACCAGATTAACGTTCAAGGAACATATTTCTAGATCGCTTAGTAAACTGAAAATAGCTGTTTATTATATCCGTTTGTCAATAGAAAGTTAAAAGTGGGAAATCTCACATCACCTACAAGTGTCCCAAAACAAAATTCTTAGAATGATGCTTCAACTGGAATGATTGGAATGATTTCAGAACGAATACAGAAGCTTTGTAACAAATTTAAGTTAGCCTGTACTTTTGCTGATAACCACTTTGTTAACGAACTCTACAATTGATATCCCATGTTTTCATTACTTTATTATTTACTTGAATTCTATATATTTATCTATTTATATTAAGTCTCATAGTTATTTTGTCTATTTATTCATTTATTTATTTATTAATTTTAATATTAATACTATATATCAATTTATTTATTTATTTACTTATATATTTATATATTTATTTATTCATTTCTTATTAATTTATTGAATTCGTTATTTATATATTTACCTATTTACTTTCTTGTTTCCTTACATAAAGTAATTAAGACATTTTAACTCTAGTCACTAAGCTTTAAGCTTACATGAAACAATTGTTAAAAAACATATTCAAAATATGAGCATTTACTTAAATGTCAGATGTATCTAAATACATAAATATATATCTATGTGCTTGTTTTTTTTTTTGTTCTCTCTATAAAAGTTTTTTTCGAATTTTCCTTTCAAACGCTATATTTTTGTAAAAGTATAAATAATTTCATTTGTGATAACTAATCTTAATCTTAGCCATATAAAAATTTGTAAATTTCATTACGAAATAAATAAATCTATCTTTATAAAGTGGAAAAGGCAAGCAAATAGGCAAACGTATTGTTATTGGAATTCACAGTAAATAATTTACACAAAAAAAGATCACTGCAAACATGAATGAAGCAATTGGTAAACTAATTTAATAATTACTTAAAAAGCTTATACGAGTTCATTGACTTTTGCCGATGATTATATTATATATTAGCAGATCACTTCTAATTAACGATTCAAGGACATCATAATTAGTACTCTAGTCTTTCACCATTTTTAAGCATTAATAATGTATGGTTGGACTAACAGAATATAGTCACTTATAAATCATTAAAAGGGCCAACAGTGCTGAAGTGAGAAAATTGATTTTTAGCAATTTTTTAGAAATTTGAATATTGACTAGTTGCATGGTATTTATACGATGGCTTAAAAGTTGAGTACTGAATATTGCCGCTGTGCTTTTTAAATTCTTAAAGAACTTTAAACATGTTTAAGATGTCTTATTGGCAGAATTCACAGGTCTCTAAAAGTCGACCACCTCAGAGTAAGACGATTCTTCTCTTCTTACAAAGGTCCGAAAAGATTTTTATTAGAACCATCCCAACTTGAGATAATATACTGTACATTAGAGTGAGCAAGACCGTAGTAAATTGTTTTTAAGACTTTTATGGAACAATGTCATTTGATGAGGTACATTTTATGCATTTAATTTGATATTACCAACTCGAGTTATGGTCAAAAAATACTCTGAGATATCTTAAACGATGCACTTATTCAAACATACAAAAGTCATTAGATCATTTCTTCTTCCACAGTTCTGCACAGGTAAACAGATTTTTTTACAATGATAAGCATGAAAGTATAAATAAAAATCATTTAACACGTTTTTTTTATATTTTGAAGGAGTTAAGTTTTCATGAATTACTGTCGATGAAGTTGTAACTATACAAAACAGTGGATTACTTTGTTGTCCGTCTATCTGTCACCAACCTTTTTCCAGCAACGTATTAGTTAGTTCAAATTCAATATCAAACATTTATGACTTCGGTCTCTTAAAGTTGTGAAAATCTTATTCCACGCAATGAAAAGAAATGGCTGATTTTGCCGCATATTTTGATATTGATGAACTTTGACAAGAAGCACAAGCACAAGTAAGTGGAAAAATCGGAAAATTTTAACATAAAGCTAGCGAAGAATTGAAACCTTTCAGATGTTTGCTTGAACTTTCAGCATGGCCTCTGCCTTGAACTTTCAAACAAGACAACGCCCCATCTATACTTGCACGGTTGCGGAAAACTTGGTTCACCTAGAAAACTTTTACCATGGCTACCCTATTCACCGGACTTTTATTCAATCCAAATTATTTGGGCATGTTTCTTTTGTAAAGTTTATAAAGTTTGTAAACCATCTGAAGGCAATGGCCTTTCATTCTTCTTTCTAATTAAAGCACCGGGAAGGAGATCCATTGTCATGTGACTTTTTCAATCTTGTATTGAAACGGATGGTACGACGGACAGGTGTCGACACGGAAGGTATTTCTTTTTTCAAGTCTACCCAGTTTCCTATCGTTCGTTCCAAGAGTGCCGTATTGCAAGCATTTATGGCGATTAAACATATACTGACAACCAACAAAAAAAATTTGTCGAAGGTAGTGAAGACCTTCAACTATCGGAGAATAATTAAAGACAATCGCTGCTGCTCTGGTTTGTCAAAACAACAAGAACCCAAACTTCTAACACGAAAGACAAAATACCGCTTTAAAAAATGCTGATTTTGCAAGTCCTGCTTTATGGAGCCTAATGCTAGATAAATGCAGCTGAGTAAATTTTGGGATCCTTCGCAAGAAAAATCTTTCATCAGATATTTGGTCTTACCTGCGAAAAGGCGGAGAATGGAGACCCCATTTTTTGCCAAAGGTTCTACCTCAAGCGTATAAAGCTATGCACGCCTTCCTAACTCACAGATCAACGTTTAGCTTCCAGCTGAGTTTAGGGTCCAAAATAACGCCTAGGTACTTAGCTACTTAGCGCTGGTAGACAGATAAAGCGTTTGATCGTTCAAACTTGGGAGTAAGAAGCATGGTATCAAGCATGGTATCATGGTATCATGGTTTTTGTAGTGACGAGCATCAGTTCCGTTTTGCTTGAACGCATTTTGAAGCCCAGGCGAAAACTTCAGCCAGTGCGCATTCCGCGATCTCACTGATCACAGCCGGAACTTTTTCTGATGCAAAGATTACCATATCATCCGCGAAGCTAACTACTTTTACCCCATCTCTGTCTAGTTTTATTAGTATGTTGTTGAGAAGAGGAGAGATGACACCCTGCTAGCAAATTTGATTATATTCCTATTACCTAGCGTTACTTGAGTGCACCGAGTGTTTAGCATGGTAATAATCCATTGACATAGAAAGTTTTTTCGGTTAAGGGTTCAAGTATCGCTTCCGTATGAACGTTATTGGAGGCTCCTTCTATATCTAGGAAGGTAGCTAGTGTGTGCTCCTTATATTTTGGAGATTTCTCAATAGTATGCACTACTTCTTGGAAAGCCGTTTCTGTGGATCTCCCCTTCAGGTATGCGTGTTAGGATTTGTATATCTCAGGCTCTGATCATTCCAGAATCACTGGCCCCCTTTAGTATGAAAGTCAGTAAATAAAGCAACGTAGAATTCAAGCATCATAAGTTGCGCCTCTGATGCAATGGATGAATTATTAAAGTACATATTTAAAATGCAAACTGGAAATAATACGTTGAGATATTAAATGGAACTGAAGAAAGATTTTAATCCTTCCACACATTCCGCGCATATTAAACTAGATCCATATCGAAGTATAATAAATTTGCACATAAATAAAAGAATCAATAGGTTCAATATTTTTTTTATCATGTCTCATGAGACACAGTTTAAAATAATTAACATTGGTTAATCTGAACAATCTACCTTTGATCTTCAGTTATGCTTCTAGAATAATGAAAAAATCAGATATCGGCGGATATGTTCAAATGAAAGCTGGGGTGTGTACTTTCTGGAACCAAGTTATTATGTCTTCATCTTAGCCACCTTTCCAATGTTACTAGATTGAATCTGAAGATAATGATTTAATGTTTATTTGCAATCAAGTACTTGTCATGAGTGTGGATGACTTGCAAGATTTGCAGATCTGAAGTAAAGATTTTAGTAGTAGTAGTAGTAGTAGTAATACATATTTTATGAATATTAAAAAAATTTTATTACCATGCAGTCTGGGAATTCCAAATTGATATTAAAAAGGAATCTTTTTGTACCGATCATATTTCACCATGTAGCATGTACAGCAGTTCAGGTGTCTGGGAGAAAAGTGCGAAGGGGAATTAAAATACTCACTTCAACCTTGTTAATGTAGTTTCCGAAGTGAAACGAACAACGAAAAGAATTAATGCATCAGTCATAAGCTCCATGCGTGAGTCGTACGATTTTTATTCTTTATTCTGTTGAATAATTTGCATTCTTCTTTTATTTTTTGTATTATTTGCAATCGTTTAAATTGAATTTTTTACAAGCTAAATTTGACGCGTTACCTTCCTTTGCTTTCTATGAAAGGGGGTTATGGCGGCTCTCCCACTGAGGCAACAAGCAATAAGCAATAAGCAATACGCAACCTTTATTTCAACATATTCTCACATTGAAGCAATAGTGTTGCCAACAATTTCTAGCTGTCATGTCATCCGACGACCTCGACGATATGATTTTCTTAATTTAAGAAAAAAAGAGACAAATTAAAAGGAAATATTGGGTGCACCCTGCATTTACTAATTTGATAAACCATGTTACAAATATTTGCGCAAGGCAACTCAGAGCACTCCCTACCCAATTTCAAAATTGTTATAGAATGAGCCCCGAAACTTTTGAAACTATTCTAAATCTAGTTGAGCAATTGATTGTAATACAAGACACTAATTACAGTTCTACGGAAAGATTATTGATAACACTAAGGAAAGAAATTAATTTTTATTACAAAATAATATTAATTAATACACTGATATATTTTTCTTAAAACTATACTAAGATTCCGATTTATTAATTGTATTATCAAGAAGTCGAGCTGAAAAATTCAGGAGATAGCTTTGTCATGGTCCTTCTGTATATATTTCTTGTGGTCGCATTTCTTGATGTGATAGTGAATTATGTTCGGTTATATACTATATAACTGGCCCAAAGGGCACTACCAGGCCTTGATAAGATTTGCGGAGATTAACACCATACACAAATACACATAAATAAGAAATGTAAATGGTTAGTAACTTCAAATGACATGCATGTTAAGAATAGATACGTCCAAAAAGTTTACGCTTGAGTGTCAGTTTACTAGAAACAACATCGAACATGTGACAGTTAACATTAGCTTGTATTGACATCCGCGTTTGGGGTTCATTGCAGCCGTAGTTCGTACGGTGGTATTTAATGTCAAAAATGTTAGTTGATCGGGAATTAAATGACTTAACACTAAAATTAACTATGGTAAGAAGTGCTGATGAGTCAATATTACCGGCTATAAGCTGATGCAAAAACACAATATCACAGACTTCGCGACGTTTTTGCAAAGAATCAAAGCCGATAAGAAGAAGTCGGTCCTTATAAGATGGAAGGCGAAGAGGATCAGTCCATGATATATATCGAAGTGCGAAACGAACAAATTGGCGTTGTGCAGACTCGATACGGTCAATATGTGTCAGGTAATACGGTGACCACACATTGGAAGCGTATTCAAGCTGTGGCCTGACAAATGTTGTGTACAGGGTTCTTGTTATTAATGGACATTTAAATTCATTACTTTATGAAACCGAGGAGGGAGTTACTTTTGTTGACAATTTGCTCAATATGAGTTGAGAAGTCAAGATTTTGAGCGAATTTTACACCTAAGTCCCTTGTCAGGTTAACTTTGACAAGCGCAGAACTATTTAAGGTGTACGTATAGGTCAGAGGATTACGTTTTCTAGAAAAGGACATGTTTAAACATTTAAAGATGTTTAATGATAGGCTTTTGTTGGAGCACCATTTTGCGAAAGAATTAAGGTCATCCTGTAGAGACCAAAAGTCTGAAAGATTGTTAATTCCGTTAAATATTTTAATGTCGTCGGCATAAATTAGAACTCTAGAGTTCTTGAGCACACTTACAACGTCATTAATGGATATAATGAATAACAGAGGACCTAGGTGGCTACCCTGAGGCACACCTGAGGTAGCGTAAATTGATTGAGAGGTTGATCCCCTAAACAAGACTTGATAGGTTCGTCCGTCAAGATACGAGCAAATCCATTCTACAAAGGATGCAGGGAATCCAAGGGCTTTAATTTTTAAAGCTATTAGCTTATGGGAAAGCTTATCAAATGCCTTACTGAAGTCAGTGTAAATGCAGTCGACTTGACCCCCTTCTTCTAATGCTTTATTAGTAAAAGAAGAAAACTCCAGCCAGTTAGTCACAGTGGATTTGTTTTTTACAAGACCATGCTGTTTGTCATCTGAGGAAAGGCTTTATTTAAACCTATGTAAAAATAAAATAGCATGTAGTAAACTTACCTGGAAGTTTTACTTCAGCTTCGATTACTTTCCATGCCATTTCATTTACATCCCTTCTGCACGGATATTTTTCCAATATTTGCACAAATTTGGTTTTAAAAACTGGATCGTCCGACTAATTTTCAAAATTAAATATCGTAGTAACATGTGCAAAAGTCTCTTGCGACCTGTCACTACTCGCAAATATCGCTACTACTTCGTTTTTCAACATGCGCTGTGTATCGCCAGCAATAATGTTGCCGCAATCAGCAAAATTTTTCGTTCGACCGATTTTGATTTGCTTTAACGTGAGACCTCTCATTTGATTCAATGTAAAATCATTATTAGCGATAATATCGCATGTTTCCTATTACCAGTTGTTGCCTCAGTGGGAGAGTCCCCTATGATGTGAACTAAGGATATGAGCCATTAACTATGCACCGGATGTACAACCGAGTGCAAAGTGTTTTTTCCATCTAAGGAAGCGGTTTAAACAGATAATAAGGAATAGCGGTGGACTTAGGGCTCCCTTGTTGCACACTCCCATGATTTTGGAACTCTTTGGTGAGTCCTAAAAGACAGGTGCAGATATTCTTTGACGTGCTTGACAAGGATAGATTTCAAAGTCAAGCATAGTAAGACGCATCGAGGGAAGATTTTACATTTTTACATTACATTTCATATGTGCACATACCCCACCGACAAAGATGAATGCGGAACCTTGGGCAAAGCCTATCAAATATAAAAGCAGTTCGCTTAAGCTGCACAAGACAACAATAACGAGGTACAAACTTGGACACTGGAAATAGAGAGCCTAATGAGAACATCCGCATTAGAAGACGCTGCAAAGAAATATCCAGCAGCAAGGGAAGAGTTCATAGGTAGACGAAAAGAATATATCAAAGACCAAAAATATTCAAAAGACCTGCACGACAATAAGGTGGAAATTCTAGCAGCTGCTAAACGCTAATGCACAAGAGAAATTAACCGGCTATGAAGAAATCGAAACTCCGGCCAATGGAGAAGAGTGAGTGTAACAACACAAAAATCGAACAACAAAGTTGATGGTTTAAAAATTTACAAACTAGATTCAACATGGACGAGTTCATTTGTCAGGTTGTAAAAAGATTGCTCAAAGACTATGAAAGCATATCCTTACTTAATGCCGCTTACGATATCCTATCCAGTGGATAGTGTGAACTTCTGAAGCCCTTTTGCTTCCAGCATATCAAATTGCCAATAGCTCAAATTGTCAAATATGCCAAATTCTGTTAAAGACAAATAAAATTCAAGACGATCATCACCTAATAAAAAGTGATTGTCGAATTCAGGATTCCGAGAAGACTGACCTGGCTCTGTCGCCCACAAAGTTGCACACAGTTCTGACCAAGAACCGCGGAATAACTCCAGACTTCCACCGGATTCCGACGCAGAGATGGGCTGTCATTGTCAACTTTATTCTTGTGCAGACGTCAACAAAGAAGTCACCAACTACAATCGCTCAACTAAAATAGCTTTCGAGTCCCAGCGATCAGATGCGCGAAAAAATTGAAAACCGAACCTTTCGTTCAAAGTTCTTATAAATACATTAGAAGAATTGTGCACAAGGCTCACAAGAATGGAAAGCTTCTGGAGCGCAGGCTCAAGATCGATGGTCAGCTAAGTTAAATAAATTGATGGTAATTTTGGTGGTGAATCGACAGCTTCAACAATTTTTTTTTCCAAAATAAAGTGTAATGAAACACAATTTTTTTGTTTGACTTTTATAAACATACAAAAGTCACAGCATTCGAAGTAAGGGATCTTAATTCATTCGAAGTTGTTGTTTTTTAAATGCTTTCGTTAAATGGCAAAAATTGATAAAAAATAAAGTAATAAAATATTTGCTACGATGGAACCCTTATAAACGAAGTCATTCCATACGAAGGCATTTCACATTGAAGTACTTTTTAAAACTAAAATCACATTTCAGATCTTTGAAATTCTGCAACTCTTAATTTAATATTTTCAAAGCACGTGATGACCTCGTAGGTTAGCCTTTTAAATGACAGTGCGTCATCTTTTAAAGACACCTACAAAAAGTTCAAGACTTAATCGGTTCATACACTTAACAGTAATTTAGCTGTAATTGGTTTAAACTTGAATATAAAAAATTATTTTTCGTTTCCGGCTTCAAATTGGATTTAATATATCCTCCTACAGTCAACCAAATGTAATTACTTAATTGCTATGACAAGGTGTGGGATTAAAAACGCGTTTACGTTGCGTTGGGTGGATACAAAATATAATTTGGCTGCAAAGTCGTTGGTAGTTATATTTTGCCTACAGACGGGAAGTCGTGTAAAAATAATACTTTAAGAGTGGGTATACTTGATAGCATCAAGAAAAATATTACCATGTATCGTGTAAAGTTTATTTGCAAAACATCTAATAACATGAGATTGAAAAGTTAGTTTTTAAATCGTGGTTAAAATAAGCGTTCACTGTCACTGTCATAAGGAGTGTTTGGTAAAAAAAGAGGAGTAAAATTAATTCAAAGATTTGATATGATGACAAACACCATTCCACTTTTTTAATATTTAACTTTGCGTCATTTGTAGTTTACGATTTTTCTTAAAATTGTAATCTGAAAGAGATACAAAAATCATTTAAACACTGCGAATTTCAAGAAGCTTCTGAAGAGTAAAAAGAGGTGCGCAATTGGAATAAAATATAAAATGATATGAAATGTTTAAAAAACTAGATTTATCACCACTTTTAATATTTGTCATCTTTTGGATCTTTTAATGGTTACTCCAGACTACTTCTCCCCGCAAAACAACATATTTCTATTTTCCATTGCAGCACATCACGATATAAACAATTTAAGTCTTAACTAATAAATCATTCTTTCTATTTTTAGGAGCTTGATGTTGCCGTAGTCATACCTCGCGAGTTCAAAGACATCCCACGTGCTTCGAGTGAATGATTGCCGCCGCTGCGCCAACCTTTCAGCAATAATCTGTCTCATCAAATTGCTGCCTGCCTCGATGGCGGCTGTTTTTGGGCTGGTCTGAAGCTGGCTTGCCGGTCAGCTTGTTCTTGGCTTTGCATCAGCGATTTTTCGGATGTCTCATCAGCAACTCTTTGGAATGTCATATATTTCCAAAAATTTGCCACCGTCGATGGATCGTCTGTTTCAGCAGCTCTCAAGCTGACATAACGCTGAAATTGTAACTCACACTGCCTCTGATTCCTCCGGCATATCAGCAATATAGCTTGATCAATCGTCCTCACTGTGCTTGAGAAGTCTTAAGGTTCCCGGTTCACTACATAGCTCTCTTAAATTTCATGTTTTAACAAAATCAAAATTGATTAACAAATTTTAGAAAAGAATAACAAATCGAAATCAAACATTTTCGAAATAATATAAGACCCCAGTCTGGCGCCATCAATACTTGTGATTTTCCTTTTTTTCAATTAATTTGAAAATTTCAAAAATTGCGTCGCTAAAACCTTTAAAACTATTGGTCGGAATATCATGAAAGCTGTTCCATATTTTTTGAAATGGTTCCTTCCAATGAAAAAATCTGTATTCTTGGTGCCATCTGTATGTCAAACCGGTATAATAACAAAATCTAAAATGTCATGTTAAACTTCTTTTATGAATATGATTAGTAATACGACTGAGAAATCGGGATTTTTTTTAATAACACTCGTTTAGTTATGTCATTAGCGAGATAAAATATAGTGCTTTCTCTATTCCAAATATTGGCCAAATCAATTCAGTTGTTGAGATGTGAAGTTGGTAAAAACATCTAGAAATAAACACATTTCTTACTTTCCCATTTATAATATTAGTATGGTGGGAAATCTTTAAGTAGTAATAGGAGAGAGGAACGAACAACGGCAAGGACTTTAAGATATACAATCCTAATAAACGAGGTAACGGCTACCCTTCAATGCAGTCAGTAGACTTCTCAGTTCGTTCTCACTTTAAATCTGTGAGATATTTTTGATTGATTGATTGTTTTTTTATACACGATTTCAACAGTTTTTGGTATATTACCGCACAGTTAAGTGTTATGATAATTTTCTAATATCTTTCAACTTTAACTTTATTTAATTATTTGTTGAATGAGATAAAGGATTAAATAGAGTTTGAAGGAAAAAGTACTAATAAAACTTTCATGAAAAAAAAGCAATTTGGCAAAAAGAAATACATATACATAATTATACATACTATATATTAAGGAATATGCAATAAAATCACAGTCAATAAAATATAAGTAAAAACAATAAATAAATAATAAAACAAAAAAGATAAAAATATAAAAGAACAAAGAACATTTAAATGAACAAATAAAAACTTAATATGTATACAAAATAAAAAGAATAAATATAATAAATAAATAAATTAAGAAATAAATAAAATTCTAAATATTTGATATAAATTACAATAATAAATATGTATATGATTATAGAAGAGAATAAATGGTTTAAATAAATATATAAATTAATAAACAAAGCAAAATTAAATAAATGGGTAAAGAATAAATAGATGCCTAAAAAGATAAACACAAAATAACAATAAGTGAATTAATAAATAATTTAACAATCGTTTCAAAGAAAAGTATGAAATGCAAGAGTAAAAAAAAAAATTGATGATGATTTAAAGGAAAAAGTTGATTTATAAAATCGTTTTCTGCGATTGAACACCGCAGCAATTCAACTTTCACTTTATTATGGCGGTCGGATGTCGAATGATGCCAAGGTAGATCAAGCATCATTTTTTGAAGCTAATTTTGTGCGGTTTTTTTAAGTGACACTTTGCGCTATCACCCCAGATTTGACATCCGTAGAGGAGTATCGCTTAGAAAACAACTCTATGAATCAATATTTTGTTATCAATTGACAATCGGGATTTTCTTTTGATCAATGGATCCAACAATTTTATTGCGAATTTAACTTTTTTTATTGTTTGCGAAATGTGTTCCTTAAACGTCAATTTTGAATCAAGTTCAATTCTTAAATATTTCACGGATGAATGCCATTTGAGCTCCGTTTTGATAACCCGAAACTGCATTTTAGGAATATAACAAGACTTTCTTTTCCCCGTGAAAAAGATAGCTTACAATTTAAATTTTTTGACTTTATTTTTAAATTTATTTATTTAAATTGTTCTCAATGGTGAGAGGAAGCTCATGCGATGAAAATATATCAGTATCGTCAGTGTAAATATCTGATTTGCATCCTGCGATATGAGGAAAACCCGCTGTTTATATAAAATACAGAACGGGGCTAATGACAGAACCTTGTGGACCATCAAAATTAAAATAGGACAGATTTGAATATGAATTATTGATATACTATATACTCGAAAACAAAACGGTTTGGCACTCTTGTCAAGATTATTTAACCTCTGATTCCAGTTTTTGTTTCAGAAATTCGTTATGAGCAACGAAATCCATCTGTTCAAAAATAAAAATTCTTCTTTAAATTCAGATTGCTGGTATCTTTGTGAATTTCTTCTTGCCGAATTTCTTAGTTTAATGAGTTCCTGAATTTGTCTCGGTAACTTTGGTATGCAGTCTTTTTTGACAACTTTGGGGACGCAGTTATTTATTACACTAATTTGACTACTTTTTCATTATTATCTACATATATTTTCTAAGTCGGTTGAAAAGCAATTAAATTTTGATTTAATTTCTGAACGAAAAAGTCTCCAGTTTGAATTTTTGATATCAAGATAGAGCTCTAGTTTTTCGATGCTTGGATTCAGAATTTTACACAGAATAGGATTATGGGCAGAATTTAAGGCTGTTATGGAGGCAGGTTGAGATATAGAAGACGGAATATTAGTTATAAATATATTTGGAAGTTTGCCAAAGATAGCCAGATAGAGTTGTCAACATATCGAAATTAAGGAAGAAAGTATTTTAAATTAAAAAAGATAAACTCCTTTAGTAAAGAACATACCAACGAAACGGTTCAACTTAGGAAACAACTCACCATAACTTGAAAAGAATACCAACATGAAAGGCTTGAAACGTCTACGTACAAAGAGAAAAGCTGGTGAAAGTGAAATGCCAAGAGGTAAGAATTTTCTTCAAACAAACAGCAAGCAAACTTTTCCACCTTTCTGCCACGAATCAATAAACTCTAAGGGTGCAAAATATGTTCGCCGTTATTGGTTCCTCCGCCTCTGATTTACAATATTATAACGCAGGTGCAGCTCAATGCGCAGTTATTAGCCCTGTTCTATATAATATATACAATTCGGCTACCATCTAGTGAATCAGCCATCTCTGCTGATCATACGGCAATTCTTTCATCGCATGAATTTAGTCTTGACATTGAGACTTATCTTCAAATTGCACTCGAAATATTGAACCAATATTACAACGAGTGGAAAATAAAATTAAACGCTGAAAAAATGCAAGGAATCTTTTTTACAAGAAAAACTTGCTTTATACCAAGCAATCAAATTGTCCTTAACGGCGAAATTTTGAACTGGGGCAAGACAAGACAAGAAAAAGATTTTTGAGAAACTATGATATGTGAGAAAATCCGTTAATTAATCAACTTACTGCTTAAACTTTTTTTTTGTTCTTCATTGATTGTGTACTGATTTATTTATTCATATGTTTATATATTTCATTATTTGTTTATTGCTTTATTTATTTAGTTTTTATTTCATTAATTTCTTTATTTACAAATATATACTATATTTATTTTTTATTTATGTCAATCTATTTATTTATATATTTACTTTTTTATAACCGTTTTTTTTCGTTATTACCGTCTTAAGCAAAAAAAATTATTTGACAACATCATACCCATTTAATTTAAATTTTTCAGTAGAAAGATTTAGTTCAAATATTGTATCTCTGTTTTAATTGTGCTGCAGACCTCCATTACCTCCAGTGTAATTTATAAACCAAAATAAAATATCTATCTATCTATCTGTTTGCAATTCGTATTATGATGAGGAAGAGACGTTATGTTAAGTTAGTGCTTAAAAATTTACTGCAATCAAATATTCAGGACATATAACGTATTGAAAAAGGATATTGCATCCTTATCTCATAATCACAAATCAAAACAATATTTTTTGTGCTGTGCTAAAATCTGTCTTAATGTCATTTTTAGTGAAGTACTGGCCCAATAACAACTGTACAAAATTGTATGTTTCCAAAAGGACCAGAATAAATTCAAATTGAAACCAAGCTCTTGTTATTAGAACAACAATTTGACTTCAGTAAGCATATTGCTGACGTTGAAAAGAAACACCGTTTAAATAAAAGAGGGCGTTAGTTTATCGCAGTCGCTGATAAAGTTCAAAAGAACATACTTAATCAGATTAACATTTCAACTGAAAAGTGTTCACTCAAAATAATTCTAACATTTGTGCTGCGTTAAATGAGTAAACAAATAGTGCTTAACTTCGTTTGTTCACATGATACTAAAGTACAAATAAAGAAAACGAAAATCTGGTTTTGTTTATTTATTTTACGGCTCTCTAACAGAAGGACGTATCTCATCCACAAGCGAAAGTCACTGGACCTAAAGTCTGCAAATTGTTTTGGCTTATAAAATAAAAAATCACAACAAACCACCGAGAAGAAGCTTCTTGCTTACAAAACAATATTGAGTTCCAATTTAACTTTCTACAGAAGATGGCGAATGCAGTCGGGTAAGACACAAAGTACACAATTACATCATCATTTCGAAACACTGAAATAAACGCAAAAGTTATGTCCTACAAGAAAACAGAATTTGACCACACAAACCAACAAATAAGAGAACGGATAACGTCAAGAAGGACATTTCGGAATTTTGTGTAAAATTATTTTACACAATCCGTTTGTTGTTTTTATCTAATCAACGTCCCAATCTGAGAGTTTGGTTTGTCAGTAACGTTTGAAGTTTAAAAATTATTTGCCTTGAAATAAAATTATGAACCTGAGCTAAAGACTTTACAGGAGTCTACCCTTTGTTCATGTAAAGCATCAGTTTTTGAATAGGTGTACATAAATTTTGTCAGTTATGTTGGTACCGAGGGATCCGAAGTATCACACTGTCTATTGTTTGTTGTTTAATATGCTCTTTGTATGAGAAAACTTGTTGTTCGACAATTTCGAGAAGAGTTCTTCTAGTAAATATAGGGAGGCATGTCTAACGTAATCGTCCGAGCACACTTAGACGTAACACTCACCAAACTCCGCATATTCATCGAGAATTGTTTCAGAGCTTAGTCCAACATCTGTTCGTGTGTACTCCGAAATTGTAAACGTTTTGTTCGGACATGGAACTGTCTGTTGGAGACGTATCGTGAGCAGTACTATTTCTTTCTATGTATACAAGAATCGTTATCTTCAGATGACGATTTTCGATTGTTTACAATTCGAGTCTGTACTCGATAAGTACAGAATTCATACTCATTCATAACTAAGAAGTGAATCCCTTCTGGTATGAGGTGTGTTATTTCCCTAACTTTAGTGTTATTTGAGTTCGTAGGGAAATGAAGCAGCATCATTTGTTTCTGAAGCATTCGCCGTATCTATGTCATCCTTTCATATTTAGGAATGGAATGCGTAAGTTTGATATTTCCAGTTGTCGCTTAATCAGCACTTCCCTCTTGCATTGAATTATTCAAATAATTTACTCCGAAATTGTATCTCTCATGACAACATTGAATTTTTGTCGGTCTTAAATTAAATTAGCAGTATAATATTTCCGATCAGTAAAGTGGACAAAATAAATTGAAAGTGCACTCATCATTTTCAAAATATGTAACTGAATGACAAGGAGCCAGTCGTGACTTCAAACACAGTCATACTGAATTACAAAAAAATCTCATATGCACTTTTTATGTTATAAGTATTTAAATTTTATTTCGAAGTCTAAAAGGTCGATAAGACCTGGTGTATTTGTTATTCTGAAATTGCTTTCTGCAAGGTTCCAGTGATTTAACTAATTCCTTCAAATTAACATTCATATAATCGCGTCAAAAAATGCAAACATAATCGCTCAAGGTCTGTGAGATCAAAACTCTAAGAGCCATATTTTTATTTCATATTTTGAAAATGTTTTTAAATTTTATTCATTATTTTTTTATTTATTTTTATCTATCTAAGGAATATCGCCCTTTAAAGATTGATAAGAACAAGCTGTGTCACATGATACCCAATTTGGCCTTACAGAAAACACTCTAGAGACATGGAAATCAAAATTCTAAGAATGCATAAGGAAAGTGGACGGAGCTTTGTGACCAGAGACATTTAACGCGCTCAAACATGGCACAGATGTTTGTAAGACACTCAATCCCTCACTGGGTTCCAATAATTAATTTACAAAAAGATCTGAGTGTTGACAAAATAAATATTATTTTAAATGCACGGACGGAGCTTCTTTAAATTAGTTATATACCTCACAGAAAAGACCTGCGACCCATTTGTACGCTCTGTAATCGTAAAAAAATTAAAAAAAAAATATACTATACATATAAAAATATGAATAATGGCTAGAATGAATAAAAGAGGACCAGGTGGCCACCTGGAGGCACACTTGAGGTAGCGTTTTTTGTATAAGCTGTCGATCCCCTAAACAAACCTTGATACATTCTCCCGTCAAGATATGAGCGTTTCCACTACACGAAAGATAAAGTGAAACCAAGGGATTCATTTTAAAAGCAATTAGCTTATGAGAAAGCTTCTCAAAGGCCTTACTGAAATCAGTGTACACGCAGTCGGCATGATTTCCTACTTCTAGGGTTTTATTGGTAAATGAAGTTTGTTTTTAACAAAGCCATGCTGTTTATCAGTGAAGAAAGGCTTACAGCTAAAATAAATGCTGTCGAAAATGATAGCCTCGGCAAGCAAGATAGCTTAGCTATGGGTTTATAATTAGTAACATCTCCACGGAAGCCCTCTTTGTGCACCGGAATTATGAAGCCATTTTTCCAAAATTTTGGAAAAACTTTTGGTTAATAGAAGCTTGAAATAAAAAAGCCAAGTGAGCTACAACTTGAACGGAGCAAGATAGACAAAAATCATGCTTTGTATATCCCTCACATTGCCGAATGATGAATGATGAATAGAATGAATAGACTCCTAGGTACTTTACGCGGGGCTTAAAACTTAGGCCACAACTTGTAGCTCAGATTTCAACTTTTTTCAAAGCAAGTTCCATGATCTCTCTGATCAAGGTGGAAAATTTTACAGACACAAGAATCACCAAGTCATCCGCATATGCTACTACTTTAATCCTCTCCCTATCAAGTTGTAAGAGTATTTTATTCATGACAATAAGCCAGAGAAGAGGTGAGATAACACCTCCCTGGGGTGTTCATCTGCTGGCTATTTTCGATAAAGTACAGTTCCCTAACATGGTCTGTATATTTCTGTTTTTGAGCATGGTGATAACCCATTGACTGATATGATTATCTATGCTCAGACTTGTTAAGGACGCATGAATTGTTTCCGTCAATACGTTCTTAAAAGCCGCTTCAATATCTAGGAAGGTTGCTAGTGTAAATTCTTTATAGTAAAGAGATTTTTCAAAAGTTCGTAAGCGAGTATACTCGTACATACTTTTCAGTTGATTTTTGAGCTTTCTTACATTTTTAGACTGCAAGTATTTGTTGTTTTTAATTGATAATATACGCCGTTTTGATTTCATATGTATCACTGTATCGATTTTTAATTACAAATTCTGCATTGTTGTTCGTTTAATGGCTGCTAATAATCTACTGAATAATTTTTTTTAATTTAAACAAAACACACGAATTTATATTCGTCAGCAAGGTACATTGTGCATTGACCGTATTCATTTATTCTTTAGGTACATCTACCCGTTATGTATAGAAATGGCTGCTGAGCTCCAAAACGAATTAAATCAGAATGAAAATTTGCATGCATAATTTTAATTACCAATTTTGCATCTAAACATACATACAAGGGTTAGCTTTATTCATAGCTTAATGACTTTTCCCTTTTTCTAAAACAAGCTTTATATTGCAATAGATTTTTTTTTCGTTTAAAAATAATTACCAATATCTAATTCTAGGCTTAATTAGATTTCAATAAATGTGTATTTGCCACAATGGCATTATTGCCCACGTAGCCCAGGTGAACCGGTCTGCATAATGCGATTATGGTATCGAATCTTTTTGTGTTCATTAAATTGTTTCACAGACAAACATTATGCCAAAGAGATAAAATTATCTTTGCATTTTTTTAATTTAAATTATATTTAGTATATTTTTTACTTAAAAAAACAATGGCGGCAGAAACGTTGTGGAGAATTTGACCTTCACCATAGTATAACAAAACACATAAAAAGAAATTTTGAAATAGGCAAAAGGACTGGCGTGATACTGTTTGATGTCGAAAAAGCATTTGACACCATGTGACACAATGGGCTCTTGCACTTTTCAATCTATTTGATAAAAACCACACAATCCTTTCTTAGAGGAAGAATGTTTAAGGTGATTGTTAATAACTCCCTCTCGGACGATTGTAATGCGATCGCTAGTATACCTATCGTATCAAAACGGTGTCCCCGGAGCGGTCTTTTGAGCTTGTTGAACAGCCAGAAGTCGCACGGCGCCAGATCAGGTGAATACGGTGGTTGCGGAACGATATGGGTTGAGTTTTTGGCGAAATGATCACGAATTACGAGTGCGGTATGGGATGGTGCATTATCGTGGTATTAAAACCGAGAATTGTCTTTCCACAATTCCGGCCTTTTTAGGCGGATAGCGTTACGCAAACGACGCATAACGTTCAAATAATATTCCTTGTTGACTGTTTGGCCGGTTGGAAGTAATTCATAAAGCACAACACCACGATAATCGAAGAAAACAGTCAACATGACCTTGATTTTTGAGCGACTTTGGCGCGGTTTTTTTGGTCTCGGCTCTCCTTTGGCACGATATTCGCTCGATTGATCGGTTGTTTCGGGGTCGTAAGCATAGATCCAAGTCTCATCGCCAGTTATAATGCATTTCATGACATCCTGGTAGTCGGAAAGCATTGTTTCACACACTTCAACGCAACGCCTTTTTTCTAAAGCATCCTTCAAAATGGTATTGACTGAGCTTTCGATAAGCCAACTTCATTAGCAAGGTCTCTTATCGTTAATCGATGGTTTTTCAACACCAAGTCTTTGATTTGTTGGACGTGAGCTTCATCGGTTTAAGTTGATGGTCGCCCAGAACGCTCTTCGTCTTCGAAACGTTCACGGCCGGCTTGGAAATCACTATACCACTTCTAAAAATTTTTTTTAGACATAACCTCATCATCAAAGGCTTTCTGCACCATCCTCAACGTATCCGCAGCAGAAAATTGATTCCGCAAACAAAATTTAATGCAAATTCTTTGCTCAATAAATTTCGACATCGCAAAAAACGAAAAACTCACTTTTAGCAGCTCACAAAACGACGCGTATCTCAAACACTATGAATATATTTTAACATGAAATTTCACATAGATGTCACTGACAGTACTACCAACCTAAAAAGAAAGAAAAATTTCCAAATCATTCGACGCGCGCAGTTTAAATTCATATGTCACCTTATTTTTTGGACACAGTAGTATACATTCATCAACTGCAAATCGAAAATGAGTGAGGAGAATGAATTAGTAATTTTTAAAATGAGCTTCCAAGCCATAATGTTCTACGGCTCTCAGGTCTGGGAAAACTGGGCTTACGTTCATGTTCGCAAATTACAAGTTGCCCAAATTAACTGCTTAAAATGATATACAATCTTCCTTGGTATTTCTCAACCAACGAGCTTCACACGTTGACAAATATTGAAACTGTCCAAATTAGATTTAAGAAATTATTCGAACGCTATAACTTGGCTTGCAGTACCTCTGAAAACCAGTTAATATCAGAACTGGCTATTTAAAGAAATCTTATTATTGATAACTCATATTTTATGTTTATTTATTTATATACATATATGTTTATAAACATTGTCCTTATTTAATTGCTTACTTATTTATTTATTTATAGAGTATATATATTTACATTCTATTTTTTTATTTATCTATTTATTAATTTTTCTATTTACTTATTTATTTATTTAATTATCAACTTATTTATTAATTTATTTATTTAATAATTTTTTTTGTGTTATTTATTCATATGATTATTTATTCAACTTGTGTTTATTTATATATTTATTTATTAAAATTGTGCTTAATTAGTTGTATATTTAAATGTTATTGATCCACATTTGTAAGGTAGGTCTGATTGTGTTAGTACTGCTGCCTCCTCTTCTCTATAATTAGAACCCCTAGAATAATAACTCCTGAAGTTTTTTGCCAGTAGCTGTAATGTAATAAAAATCTAAACTTTTTTCAGTTGTAAGGTAGCGTAAAACCAAATCAATGTGCAATAATTTATTAAATGCGACTGTATATTCACTACTACTTTAAATAAAGAAGATTATAATAATAATTCCGCGATGTCAGGTGATGCTAAAAAAACGCGTTTCCGACTTAGGAAACTAATAAATCTCTTACAATAGACAATAAGAATATTCAAATATAGCCATGATAAATTCTCTAAGCTTTCAAGGTATTTACAACTGCTTCATTTAACATATTTTATTTGACATCCACGCAAGTTCAAATCCCCTAAACTTTGGCAATTTATAATCTCACTGTGATAATAAATATCAAATGTGCTCTAATTAATAATTTAAATATTAGCAGTTCAAGTGGCTATTTATTTAATTTGCATAAATTATTTTGTGTTCGAATTTTAGTCGTTATCTTTTTTTACATACAGGTTTATGATCAGCTCCCTAATCATCGTAAACATAATAATCAATAGAAGAGTTGAATATAATTTACTACCTTTACCGAAGATCTGGTTTGTGGTTAAGTGAAGTGCACGTAGGCGGCCAAACATGACCATAAGGAAAACAAACAAATTAATTTAACATTTCATTAAGGTGGCTATTTTTTTTTGTCTAATTGCGAGTCACGAGGCTGACAAATGAAGGCTGAAATCGTGAAGACTATCTTAATTGGAAAGCCAATTAGAATGTTCCCAAAAATATGCCCACATTTGATTTTCTGAATTCCATAAAACATTTTCGATGGCTTATAAATTCTGAAAAAAATTGGCATATTTTTCAAAGCCTAGGAGACTGGAAAACATTTTTCGACTTCTAGTTAGAACATGCTAAATGATGAAGCTAAATTTGTACGCAAATGTGAGATGGAGGAAAATCAAAGAGCGTTATATGAACTTGTAAACAAAAGATACTTATCAAGTGGGTTTGAAAACTGTTCGTAGAGGCCTCTATTAAGCAAAATTGATGTAGTTTATTCTAGAACCTGCGACAGCAAGCTGCCATGTCTTTACTTTTCACAAACGTGACAGTCGCTTTGTTTGGATAAAGGATAATTTGTACCAAATAAGCATCAAGAATATGTTAAACTGACGCCAATTAACTGTTTTGGTGCAAAATAATTCTGTTTATAAGGCCACGGCTACGAATACTACGCAAAATTTGTAACCGACTTTTGATAATTACTATCACAATGTCTTTTTTCTTGAATCAGTTACCGTGTTTAAATGGCATTTGTGTTCGGTGTCCTGTATGCCATTTGATTATTAGCTTGTCCAACCAATTAAGTTATCTCATTAAGGTCCTTCTAGACTTGTTTTAAAAAGTTTCTAGAGCCATTCGAAGTAAATAAGCTGTTTATCATATTCCCTCGACTTGTGCGAAATATATTCCGCCTCACTCTTTGCCATATGAATGTCCAGCAAAGGGGAGCTGTGCTAGATATCAAGTTAAAAACCTTCAAGAATTACAAAAAAATAACTGCTGAAAATGATGCTGGGTCTTCCCTAGGATCACCCTAGCTCTGATCTCCATAAAAAGGAAATATTGAAACGAACAAATTTTTAATTCGGTGTGCATTCGCTGACAACGTTTTAGTTAAACATACACAATGCAAACTGAATTATTTCTGTTATTAAACTATAACCTGTAATTTTCATTTTTATTGTACAAATTAGCTATTTTTTTTCTATTTACATTTAAATATTTATTTATTTCATTTACTTGTTATTTATTTTATTTATTTTCTTTTTTCATCCGACCGAAACATGATTTTAAACCCGACACCGAAACCGCATCCGAACAATCGGCCTCGGTCTAAGTTTCGGCCGCAACCGAAACCGATACCGAACCTTTTTTGACAAGTTGAAATTGTTTATGTATTCTAATTGTTATTATATAAATTTAGTATATTTTTACACATACAGAAAGTTATCTCGTCCTAAGTCACCTGACACGTCAGGCAAGCACTTACCTAACCAAGCACGACAAAATGAACAAATTCAAAAATACGGCTCACGGACCAAGAACTCACGCGAAGTTAACCGTGCTAGTCAAACAACAAACAAAGTTTGTGTTGGTAATGCAACCTCGTCATGTACCAGAGTTGATTTTAATCAGTCCTAAATCTTTGAAGTAAATTTCCCTTCCAACAGTTATAGACTATATACTCTCAAAAACAAAATTTCCGATATCGGCCGGTTCCATCACGATAAGAACTCGAACGAAAAGTGGAAGTTTATCTTTTTGTGTACTCTTAGTCTAGAACTCTCCTTCTATGTTTTACCATGACCCAGAAATCGCTGTTGTATAGTTACATTCGACCGACAGCCAAGCCGCCATAAAATCTACATCTAAGCTTGTCAAGGAATGCCGCGTATCCCTTAAGGAGTAAGCGGACATTTATAAGATTCACCTTTACGGGGTTCCAGGACATAGGGAAATGCACGGAAACTGCAGGGCAGATGAGCTTGCCTGTGAAGGTATAATGCACCCTTACAGACGCACCTCACAATACATTGACATACAATTAGCTGCGGTTAGACTAAGCATAAAAAATAAATACGTCAACCATCTTGCAACATCACCAGCAAACCTGGAACCTCCTTACAAATACTAAATCTCCTCAATGAATGTTCCCATTTCTTCACAGCTTTGCCCCAACTTGCTAAAGTAAACCCAAAAGACCTTGCTCATTTTATTTGAGAAGCAAACTACGATCGTTCTCTCCACCTTCTCCTTCTTCACCGTCCGGGAGGAAAACCTCTCAATACTCACCTACTTCCCAAAATAGTTAATCCACTTTACCCTCGCGGTATCACAATGGGTCACATTGCTGTGTGCCCTGTGAAAGACTGAGTTTCGGCCGATTTTTTGCCGAAACCGAAACTTTGGCCGAAACCAAATTTTTGGCCGAAACCGAATGTTCGGTCGGTCACTATATTCATTTATTTTATTAATTTTAGTTTGTTAATATATATATACTACTGTGTCCAAAAAATAAGGTGACATATGAATTTAAACTGCGCGCGTCGAATGATTTGGAAATTTTTCTTTCTTTTTAGGTTGGTAGTACTGTCAGTGACATCTATGTGAAATTTCATGTTAAAATATATTCATAGTGTTTGAGATACGCGTCGTTTTGTGAGCTGCTAAAAGTGAGTTTTTCGTTTTTTGCGATGTCGAAATTTATTGAGCAAAGAATTTGCATTAAATTTTGTTTGCGGAATCAATTTTCTGCTGCGGATACGTTGAGGATGGTGCAGAAAGCCTTTGATGATGAGGTTATGTCTAAAAAAAATTTTTAGAAGTGGTATAGTGATTTCCAAGCCGGCCGTGAACGTTTCGAAGACGAAGAGCGTTCTGGGCGACCATCAACTTAAACCGATGAAGCTCACGTCCAACAAATCAAAGACTTGGTGGTGAAAAACCATCGATTAACGATAAGAGACCTTGCTAATGAAGTTGGCTTATCGAAAGCTCAGTCAATACCATTTTGAAGGATGCTTTAGAAAAAAGGCGTTGCGTTGAAGTGTGTGAAACAATGCTTTCCGACTACCAGGATGTCATGAAATGCATTATAACTGGCGATGAGACTTGGATCTATGCTTACGACCCCGAAACAACCGATCAATCGAGCGAATATCGTGCCAAAGGAGAGCCGAGACCAAAAAAACCGCGCCAAAGTCGCTCAAAAATCAAGGTCATGTTGACTGTTTTCTTCGATTATCGTGGTGTTGTGCTTTATGAATTCCTTCCAACCGGCCAAACAGTCAACAAGGAATATTATTTGAACGTTATGCGTCGTTTGCGTAACGCTATCCGCCTAAAAAGGCCGGAATTGTGGAAAGACAATTCTCGGTTTTTATACCACGATAATGCACCATCCCATACCGCACTCGTAATTCGTGATCATTTCGCCAAAAACTCAACCCATATCGTTCCGCAACCACCGTATTCACCTGATCTGGCGCCGTGCGACTTCTGGCTGTTCAACAAGCTCAAAAGACCGCTCCGGGGACACCGTTTTGATACGATAGAGGAAATTCAAGCCGCAGCGAAGACGGAACTGAAGGCCATCTCGAAAAGTGACTACAACCAGTGTTTCAAAGATTGGAAAATCCGTTGGCATAAGTGCATTGCATCGGGAGGGGATTACTTTGAAGGGGATGAAATTGATTTGGAAGAATAAATAAAGATTTTTCAAAATAAATACAATGTCACCTTATTTTTTGGACACAGTAGTATGTTAATTAATTTGATTATTTGTTCGCGTAAGTCTGTCAATGTAGCCAGCTTTGTTACTTCTTTTGCATGTTTTCATTTAACTAAAGTCAAGTGAATGTTTTTAAAAATTATATCTAAAAACTTTTTATTTGAACTAGACTTAAGATAAAGTTGATAGCAAAATGGTAAGTAAAATACGCTGCATCATAGATTTAAAGTTTAAAGTCTTCTTTATTAATTTCTCGCAGAAAAAGCATGTTGCATGCATTTGTTCCATTTATTACTTTATTGCTAACTTGATTCGTTCTAAATATTAAAGCAAACATTATTTTTGCAAGTGCTAATACTATGTCGAATTTTTTTGCCGCCGCATTTACTCTTCAGAAACGTAAACTTCTTCACCCGGGGAATGTATACTTTAGTAATAAGAGCGGAGAACAAATATTTATTAATCCCTCCGTCACTTTAAGGACACGATTTTTAATTTCTCTAAGCATTCTTCGCTTCCGCAGCCATCATACGCGTCGCAGTGGAGGAATATTAATTTAATGCAAATCGCTTTGTGAGCGAAAAACGAAGTTCCAAACCAAAGGCAAGCACTGTGGAAATGGAGTGTGGGCGAGTGCTAGGATATTAAAAAATATTTCCACAAACAAAAGTAAAGTTAAAAGTTTTCCCTTTTTCTTATTTTTGTTGCGTTATTTTTTCCTTTTCCTTTCGGGAAGAAATAGTCCTTCGGCTGTTTCCGCCGTCATACAATCAACCAACAACCATAAGCGTCAAGCAAAGTACTTGTAGCATTTAAGGCACTTGCTATGGAAAAAGTGCGGTCTCGAGGCAACATTCATGGAGATGAACTGAGACAAACGGAATATATACAATCCTGTGTCTCAATTGATTTTTGCTCTTCCGCTGGATACAGCGGCAGTCATGATTTTAATTTTTTTTTTTTTTTGTAAGAAAACCACCTTGTCGCGCCCACCCGTCAGGATATTCGCCTGACGGTTGTTGCAAAAGTTTTGAGTTGCAAAAGAAATACAGCGTCTAAGTGTAGCTCAATGTACACGATGCACTCACTCAGTCATTTGATCGGCACCGTTGCTTGTGCTCGTCATTCTCTGAATCGCAAGCGTACTCCACACAGAAAGCTTCATCTATGGTGAAATTGACTTAACGCGGTTGGACGGCAAGCGCGGATAGGCAACGGGGACACCAGCAACAACAGCAACAACGTTCGCCCAACATGTAGGTGTGCTATTAAATCCCTTATCGTGTTCGCAAGGTATATTACAAGGCAACAACCCCACTTTAAAAATAATAATTTAAATTAACCCCGGGACATACTATCGCATCGGTCGTTGTTTTGCCTTGCCTTATCCTCCTCTGTTTCTGTGTATGCCCTTCTTGGTTGTAAGAGTCATTGTGATGGTCCTCGAGTTGCTGAGTCGGTGGCATACTGCGGGACATGTTCTGTTGCCTGGAGTTGGGTTTGCTGATGCTGGAGCAGCAAGGGGACGTAATTTGGAATCATTAGATTTGCCTTGACGGTCGTCTGGGCGGGCGTTTGGGTATGTGCACAACTTGTAACGGTATGTAGAGATTGCACAAGTACAAATCATTGACAGACATTATTGTTATGTTGTTTCATTTAGATATTGTTGCCAGTCCTAAGGAAGGAATCTGGCCCAGACAAGCTAATAATTATAATATCCCTTTGGTGTCATGTTTGCCTGATCTCAAAATTTAGATATGTATTTCGAATTCAATCATTTTAAGATTTCATTTTAATTGACAGAATAAAAGAGGTTTGCTTTTTGTTTCCATAAATCACTATTTTCTTGACAGTTTGTAAGCCGCAAGTTGTTTCATACTCGGTTCTGCTGAATATGAATATTGCGACAAGATAAGGAAAGTATGGTAAAGTTTGATTGATATGCTGTTCAGTCGGGTACGTAAACGGTTGACATGCTTATTTCATACAAATGTTCGGATTTTGTTTAAGTTTGTTACATAATTGTTTCCAAATCCGATTGTGGTCTGATAAAAGTTAACGCAAAACAAATTAAATTCCCCAAGCTCACCAGCAGTCGTTCGCACGACCCAATTTCCGTCCACTTGCCTAATCTTAATTTATCACTAAATGCATGTTAAGTTCGAAATTGTTTTAAGTCAAGTGTTTGATTCAATAGAATAAAGGACAATCTTTCTTTTATAGAAAAAATTTGAGTTTCATTAATTAATAAGCAGAAAACTTCAATCAAGAAATACTGCCTTTTAATTAGTATTTATTATTTGGTTAACGTTATATGCGTTATAAAATGAAAATGTTCGAGTGCCCGGTGCAGGGAATTTAATAGCTTTTATGAGATAAGATTTTTCTTTGGAAATGAAACAAGTGTGATTGAAAACGCAAATCTCAAATACACGAGAAACTTTTTTAAATTTGTAAATTTTAAGTTGAATAGCATTACTGCGCATCGAAAGTTGCGCATCCGAAGTTATAATATTTAAATCCCCTAAGATCACATGAAACAAAACAAAATTAACGACGTCAGAGTACGCTTGCCAAGAAATTTCAGTTAACTCGATGAGGTCAGTGAAATTCGACCCACAACAATCTTTTAAAAGCTTGACCTGATTGCAAAGTAATGTTTAATATTTTCGAGCATCATTCCATTCATTTGGGCTCAAGCGAAGTCCTATCCAAACTCGTTGAAGACTTCCCGAGCGAACCATTTATTTTATAAACAGCATTTTTTTCATCCTGTACAAAACAGTGACAATTCAAAATTCAAACCCTTTTTTGCCGAGTCCGTTACATTTAAAAAGTAAATAATAATAATTAAAAATAAATTAACTGCGACTATAATAAAGTTCTGCAGTTTCCTTTCTTCTCCCTGGTGTACAATTTTTTTATAAGTACGATGTCTTCGCCAATTTTGCATCCGCAAGAGCAAGTGCTCTGATATATGAGCTGACCAAGTGAAAAAAGCCCAGTTTGAATCGGAAACATACACAAACGGTTCCGTACCACCTTACAATATATACCTTTTTTTTTAAATAACTTCAACAAAAAAATACAGAAAAATACACAATCTATTACGGCCCTGTGACTGATGGACGGACTGCGGAGCCTTAGTAACATAATCCCGTTTGCACCCTTTGGATACAAGAGGTGCAAGGTTTTGATTCGATAAGAAACATCTGGAATATTTTTAAATAGAGCTTTTATTTAGTGCAGACCCCGTAATTGTGATGTTGTTATGTCAGTTTTACATCTCTGTAAAAAATGTCAGATGTTCATTCATCGGATTTGAGCCCGCAACTTGACGCTCGTATCTCCGAAGGATATTTTTCCTTTCAAAAATCCATAAAATCTGTGAGTTTTGATTTGGCAAGGTGAGTGTTTTTAGAGTACGCTTTTTAGAAGCTTTGATCTTAGTTGTTTGTATATACCCGAGTCTCTCTATGAGTCCTCTACGTAGCTGTTTAAAATGCTTAAATAATGAAATTAACCTTGACTGCTTAAGTTTATTAATTATTCTAAGACTTATTAATGCAATTCTTACATCCGATTTGCTTTAAAGTTTGGAGTCAAGAAAGAGTTCACGTCTTTTGTTCAGAGTTTCGGTGTGTGTGACCATGTTTTATTTATATTAATTTGAATTAATTTGAACTATTTATTCTCTTATGTATATCCGATCTAATTTACGACTTTATCTATTTCGCTTTCAAACAATTCGTTGTTGAGCAGTGCTAAGATGTCGTCGAAATATCGTTTTTATAAGGTGTGGGTGAAGTTATTCTTCTGTTTATTTCCATAACAGGGTTGTCCAAATAGTTTCGCATTCCAACAGCTCCATTATAAGCTTATGTTGCTCGTTACCTTCCGAACCATAAAAATATGTAAACATTAAGGATTCATATTTTTGAAGATTATCCGAAATATTTTCCAAGCTTTGCTGTAGAAACGTGGATCGAGATGAATTTAAAGGGACAATGCAAAAAATGATATAGTACTGTTTGGGAACGACTTCGACAAAAAGATTCTTCAAACATTGTCCAACTTGGAAAGAAAAAAATTGGGAGAGTCTTGTTGTCAATGTCATTGGTAAACATCAATTGGTTGAGTGGTTCACTGTGGAGGTGTGTTCGAATTCTTAATAAGTTTGCTGGCTTGCTTCATTTGGCTTATTCAGCATAATTGCGACGAAGCTGCTTATAATCAATTTTGTAAAAGTCAAGTAAAGGAACAATGTACAAGAATAGCCCACCCGAATTGTAATTTATACAGTCGATTCGAGTGTGGCTATAGTCTTCGGCGTTTCTCCCGAATTTTAAATAAGAAAATGTAAATCAATTTACGGAAAATATTGTAAGATGTTCATTCCACTACTTTGCTTGAAATGAAACGAATTTGAGTGTGATTGGCGAACAAAATTCGTACGTACGTACGACGTAAAATCAATGGAATCTAAATATATGAATGTTGAAACATGGAGATACAAGCAAACATGTGTACATCTGTACAAATTTTTAATTATGAGAACCAACAACAAAAAAAAACCTTCCAGGTGCGAGTCGAACTAGCGCAACGAAGGTTACGTACGAACGTGTAGGTAAAAAGCTCGTCCATCATGGGAATCCTTTACATTTGGATTCCCTTGCAAGTATACAAAAAAAGGAGCGTCCTTCAAATTTTTCTAATCCCAAATCTGATTTCTTTTTTGCATTAAATTGAGTCCGATTTTTCAAAACATTCTTTTTGTGATGAAAGTACTTTTTTTCGGTTTTCAAGTTGATACCTCCACTCGTAACTGAGAAAAAGTGTGGTGACAGATAGACGGACAACAGAACGATCCTATAATGGTTCAATTCTTCCTTTTGAAAACCGGAACCTCAAAAACAACAAACAAAAACAAAGCTTATTCAAAACAAAAAATGTTTAAGACTTGTTAGACATAATGCCTTAATACAGAATGAGTGCGTGTTCTGTACACGCACCGATAAGATGTTGCTCACAAAGTATCTCCATTTTACCCCGCCAGATTTACTTACCTAATTTATTTTAAAGTCAATGCATGCAAAACCTATCCAGAGTCGCCTTAAACGTTCAACGCCCTTGTGCTCAACCACATCATCCATAAAATTTGCATATTCATACTGCGGTGCTGGTGTATGAATTCCATCAATTCAACCCTCGTAGGTCGGTCCTCGTAGACCGATGAGCAAACTTCCCCAAAGAATCCTTTTTAATATGACTTCAACAAGGCTCTAACTTAATTGAAGTCTCGCGCAGCAGATCGACGTATCTCTTTGGTCCTAAATTAATATGATTGTGTGTGCTAGCTCTGATTCTCACTGCCAAGTCAAGAGTAACTTACACCACCCCATATAAAAATCCCGTTGTTTTTCTAACGACTACGACACCGGCCTCCTTAACCCGTCCCAGTTAGCCTTATGTCCGACCAAGCAACCAACTATTATCATTCGGCTCAAACAAGCATTTCACTAACAAGATTGCTATGCACACAGACTCGATGGATATGTAGTAGGTATACCCCTCGCCCACCCTCCCGGGGGCGCTTGTTCTGTGCTGACTCCACACACAGTGCCATTCACAATTTGCCATTTAATTTGCAAGTCACTGCAAACGCAACAAAAGCCAAAAAGGAGTAACAAAACAAAATAAAACAAAAAACAAAACGAAAAAAACAAAACGAAGAACGGGTAGCGAAAGAAACAACAGTGCAAATAGAAAAACACAGAAATGCCAGTTTGTAGTTGCTTCTGAATGTCGACTTTAATTAATGGTGTCTGTTGAGAGCACGTTGCTGCTACTGGATTTTGTTGGTGCTGCTAGCTGTCGCTGCAGCTGAATGTCGAGCTGATTTGGGCCGACGTGTTCTTCCAAGAGGAACATACACACATACACACCGAGTGGAGAAGGAACAATTCCGATTTCCACAACTCAATTTATGAATAGAACTTACTTCAAGTAAGAGTGCTACAACACGACCTAAGGACACGTTCACTATCGCATCACTATTCGGTAATTTATCTGTGAGGACTAATTTGGCAAATGTCATTAAGCCATTTGCAGATTGAATTTAAATTAAGAGCAGATGTCGATGGCTCGTCGTTTGAACAGTGGCTACACCCCCTAACACCTACTACAACCACCACCACCACCACCACCACGCATCAGCCCTCGTTGTCATTGAATTGAATTTTACCCACGATAGGTACGAGTAAATTGACCCAAAACTAATTTTACTTATTTTCCAGAGGGGGTTTCCGTAAACTGCGCCAGATGGCAATGGAAGACAATAATGGGATGAAGTTGCCAGAGCCTCACCTAAGGTAAGGGTGCCATCTCGCTCGTGCTCGCAAACTTGATAGAGTTGAATCTACAATCAATGAGTAAATAGAACTTACTTTTGCATTCGTTGGCGTCGGTGTCTGTGGCACGTCCCCATGGTCGATCAAAGTAGAACGGTTTGCATCGCTCGCATTCGGAACCAGCTGTATTGTGTTTACAATCGCAGACCAATTGGCCAGTTTCCTCATCGGCAACACATTCGGATGCATGTCCATTGCACTTGCATCGTCCACCAACAGCGAAATCTGATACGGCGTAGTGTTGGCTCAGAACCGCATTGGATGTTCCTCCCATGGCGACTGTCGATGGTGGCGCTGATAGTTTGCCCATGAATTTCGTCTCGATTCCCTTGTTGATGTCCTTTGCCGGCTTGTCGTTCGTATATTTGCGTTCGGTGTCGCCCGTGCTAATACCAAAGTGATTAGAAGTGGCTAAGTCGCGCGGCCACTCGAGGCGATGGAAAACCACGCGGATATCTGTTGCTGTCGCCCAGTCCTGTAGCACCGGCGAGGAATCAATGTCGTTCGCAGATGGTCTTCCCTCGAGTGTATTAAATGCAAATCGATGGTTATCAACGGACGAACGTTGTGAATTCGTACATCGAGCCTCTTGCTCGTTGAATTTACTTATTTTGACGCGGTCAGGTCGGCCGTAGAATTTATGACACTGCGAGCTATAAAACTGGAATGGCTGCCAGGTTTGTCTGTGATCGAGACTTTTGTAAATTGCCATCGAGTCGGGCTTCGGAGATTTTGGGCAAAAAGTCAAACTAACGTATGTCAATTCGTACTTTTTGCCAAGAGAAAGTGTTAATGTGACGTTATCGGGAGGTGAGTTGTCAGCCAGCATTGGAATGGGTACTCCAGCAGACCTCCAGCATGTAACGTTGTTCGAGTTGTTCAAGTCGGTCAAAGCTGATGGTGGATAACGTAAATCGGGTTTGGAATCATCACAAACACTACACGATGTGGTATGCTCATTTCGATCTACCTCACAGTATCTTTCGGGATAATTAAGTCCACATGTAGAGGAAGCCTCCACAGGATTTCCATACGCGGCGTTCACAAAACTCGGTACACATTTTCGGGCCTTGCCATCCTCATAGCATGGGTCACTCAAATCGCTCGTTGCAAGTGCCGAACAGAAAAGGTTAAAAACCAACAAGAGTCTTCTCAGGCCGGTCATTTTTTCAAACAAAATATGTACGCGTTTCAAAATACAAAAAAAAAAACCGGTCACACCAGAGAATTCGCAACCTTCACTGGTATTGTTTTTTTCCGTTTCACGCAATTAATTAGACCGGAACACAATTGAAAAAAACAATCGCAAGTCCCGACTCAAGCCGCAACAGAAGCTGGGCGCGCATTCCAAACATTAATTTTGAGACGAGAAGCACACTTCACTTCTTTAAATTATTCACGTGTCAGCTCAAGAACTCGGCGAGGCGTCTCGCGCATTCACCAAAAGAGGTGCAACAGTAAAGGTGACAATGAGTTTACTCAAAGGCCAACAACGCGACACAATAACACTCTAGCCCCTTCCACACATATTTTTTTTATGATCTGTGCTGCTGTCACGTTTCCATCCGTACTGATGCCGTCAACTGAATCTATAGATGCGGATTTGAGAAACAACAACAAAAAAAAAACACCTTCACTACGGCGCGAAAAAACCACCGACACAAAACGTATTCGATTTCAACTCGACGAGAGATTGTATGCAACTAATGTTGCCCGGTCCTGTGGTAGCTTGCACAGCCTCACGTTTCAGTTGCTTTTTCAGATACACATCAGACGGTGAATGTTGTGTGGTGAGTTGGATTGTTTTGTTGGGTGGAACTGCTCTCGAGCATCCGCATTACCGGCGCAGAGCACCTGCATCGCATCTGCAGAGAATCTGCTTAGATTTCTCTTATTGGATGCGTTAACATGCTGCACAGAATGTTGCTATGTTAAATAAAATGTTGCTGCCAAGAAGGCGGTTTAAATGTTAATGGAATCGAGCCGTGCAAAACAGTTGCAAGTTGAAAAATTTGTATTTAGTCGCAGGCTGGCAGTGTACACTGCCGAATGCTAGAATCAGGCCACAATTTTTGCCATTGGGTTGGTTTTTCGCAAACGAGAGGCATTTCATTTATGGGCTGATTAAGAAATCCAAGTAGTAAGTTGGAAGATTATATTGCGAATAAAATATTGCCCGACTTCATGCCGAGGATTTTTTAGGAATATTTAAAAGTGCTCCATTTTTTTATTTTGAGAAATAAATAGTTCCTAAAAGATGAGGTTGAATAGAAATTAGACTTTTGTAAACAAAACAATAGCGGAATCAACAACATTTCTGGAAAAGCTCTAAATTCTGCGGCTTCCTTCAATATCTACACAAGCAGCAACTAAATTTCAGTAAAAAAGTGGGATATCATCCTGGATAGATGTTAAGTGAAGCAAGTGCATAAGGAGATCCGAGTGGACATGTCGCTTAAAGCAATGATAGGAAACATGTTCCCTTTTCGGATGAAATTAAATTGAATCTTTAAGGTTCCGATTACATACTGCTTTTATGTCAACGATTTAAGAAAAGTCAGACATTATGTTTATATCAGCTGTCATGGGGAGCTATCACCCACTATGGAACAATAAAATTGGACAAACTGAGA
Source organism: Orthonevra nobilis (assembly GCA_963555765.1). Taxonomy (NCBI): domain Eukaryota; kingdom Metazoa; phylum Arthropoda; class Insecta; order Diptera; family Syrphidae; genus Orthonevra; species Orthonevra nobilis. The sequence continues at coordinate 68,621,763 of OY743224.1, forward strand.
TAGCTACAAATGTTTGCTTGAACGTCAATTCCACCTCTGAACTATCCATCGTGAAAAGCCATTTTTTAACTCTTTTTAAGAACAAACTGCAAACATTCAAAATACGTTAATCGAATGGTTGTTTATCAAATAGCTTAGGTGCAGTGACAGTAAAAAAAATCGTGTAGTGGGTTCTAAATGAAGTTTGTATATTGACAAAAGCTTGATTATTTATTCTTAGGCTAGATGTGTTTGAGTCTCGAATAGTAGACGTTTATCCACTGCGCATACAGAAAACCTTAAGCACCTTGCGTACATATAGATGTTTTAATGGCAAAACGTGAAGGTAAGCAAGGTTCAAGCGTGTTCAAATAAACACCTCCCCAGCTAGAGTTACTGTAGTGCAATTTGGAGTTGACGAGTCCGTAGTATAATGTCCGTAGAAGTCTTATTGAACAATTAGATCTCAACAAAAACCTATTCCGTGTAACAGACAACATATACTTTCTCAATACCACTGCATGTACTTCCTAGATCATATTTTTGTCGATTATAACTCCTTAGTATTTGGAACTATTTAACGATTCTATTTGAAAACATGCGAACGTGTAACAAATATATGAGGCAGATCATTTTGCAAATTGACTAGAGTTTCAAAAAGTCTCTTATTTACGTATGTGAATGCAATATCATCTGCGAAAGCTGTAACATTACTATTAAAAATAAGATAGGGCCTAATACTCACCCTTTGGGTACACCAATATTTATTTGCAACTCATCACTAAGAATCTCCCCAAGTTTAACTCTTTGTGATCTATCTTTTAAATAGGTGAAAAACCAATTATACATCGATCCTCTAAAACCAGTCTTAAAAAGTTTATCCAGCAATATATAATGATTGACCATATCAAAAGCTTTGGTCAAATCAATAAACAAAGCTACTGGTGAACTTTTATTATTAAAAACTGTGCAGAAATTTTACTGCATAATTTCAATATGGCATCTTCTGAAGATCATCGTTTTTGAAAAATTCCAATGCAAACTCAAAATTTTGGTAAAAAAAAATGATAAAAAAAAAGAGTTTAGACAATTTCTTTTCAAAATTGAGAATCCTTGCTTATCTCTAGCCGACATTGAGGCCCATGGAAAAATGTGCCCATAGATGAGTTGATTGTTTTCTTACAATTTTTGTCACCTTTTTTTAGTGTTGTTTTTTTTCAGCATCGCCACCTCCTACCGAACTTTATATTTGTAAATCTATCCACCTTCATGGGTAAGTTGCAATACAGTTGCCGTTTTAATGGGAATTAGACCAATTTCTTCTAAAAATCTAATGCATTTTTCGTTGGTTGACACCAAATCCCAGAACGAACATAATATCGAAAATTTTTAAGTTTAGGATGGTTAAGAGGATCCTTAGCCATCATTTCAATTTTCATTAAAAATTACACTCGATTCCCACTGAGCTTGAACACAGAGTGATCTTTGTAAATCTCAAAAACTACACGCTTTACAAGATGTGCTTGAAAAAAAAAACAAAGGTTCGAAAGTCAAACGCTTGTGCATTACAAACGCACTACGCAAAGTAAATTATTTGCTGAAGGGTTTTGATTTCATTGGCGCCTGCCTGACGAAAAAGACATACCCTGAGCGAAGCGACGAAGTCGCGTGAGCGCGAACTGACCACAGAAAGAGAGTTGAAATTCGTTTTTCCCGCGAATCTGGCCAGGCAGGTACTGTTTTTAAAGAAAACTGTTGATAAAGTGGCCTTCCATGTCAAAAGAAAAACAAAAACAAAAATAGTAATTTTCAATAATCTCGAAAACTAGAAGTCAGATAAACCTTCGGTTTTTCATTTTCGATTCAGAATTAATATTAGCATTCACCGTAAGAAGCTAATTTAGCACTTCGTTTCACAATTTAAAAAAAAAATGATCTGAACTTTTTTTTCATTTTTGTTTTTTGCAACATTTTGAGTTTGCATGCGAATTTTTCTAAAACTATTAATATTAATTATTTAATTTAAATTAAGGGTTGAAGAATAGGTTTCTGGCTTTTTTTTTTCATTTTAAGTAATTGTTTTTCAAAAACTGCCCCTACCTCCTTAACGGGGCGATTTAGTCCCCCCCACCCATAATAAACCATGCTGGGTTTAGTCTATTCTATATGAAACCTTTTTTTTTTGGCAGCCAAGTTATCGTACTCGGGCCGAATTTGCTGTGCTAGAAAAATGTTCTACAAAATTCATACCGCCAGCGTTAACTTGCTTGTTCCAAAAAAAAAAATTGTTTATTCCCCTGGCAATACAACTTCTCCGAACTGCCTCCTGTACACCAAGAGATTATTCATTTTTTTTTGCTGAAACGCTATAAACCTTTTCACAAAGCCTTATTCATATTACGCACGCCCAATCAAGCGAAACCAAATGTCAAGTACAAGAAATTCGGCGATCATTTCTCAAGACATTGGCATGGAAAATTGCGGGTTAACTTGTTCATTTCCTATTCCCATTTTCCATGCATGTAGGCATTAAATCCCCAATACCATAAGCTAGTTAAATAAGGCTATTTGCACGCGCTCCACCCTCATCTGAGTGGCGGTCGTCATATGTTTTTCTTGTCCTTTGACTGGCAAGTCACTATCAGATGGAATGCGTGCAATGTAATCGCTGAAAGGAAATGGACCCTCTGAAGGGGAAAACTGTTTCCGGATATATTTGTGAAATTTGCTTGGCTATTGGACGGGATTGAGTGGATTTAGTTCGTGATTTAGATCCAATTTAAAAGATTTCGTGTGCTCTTAGAATTTGATGTTGGCTTTGGAAAGAACACACAAGAAGTGATGAATAAGCGATGTTTTTTTTTTAGAAAATAGCTTTTTTTTTAGGTTAGATTGCAAATAAGGAGGTATATTCTTTTTATGGTGCGTGGTCAGGGAACAAATTGATAACCGAGAAAATGATGATGATGAGGAACTGTGGAGGGAATTGTAAGATAAGCGATAGTAGCATTTCCAGGATTCATTCAAATTACAGACAAATAATTCCATCTTCAATCAAAAGAGAGAGTATCTTATTGTATATTTAATAAATTAATCATTAAATCGAATATTGGCATGTGATTCAACAGATTCCTGGGTAGATTCTATTTATCTATCATTTAACTTTGTTGATGTTAGCTGGAAGCTATCATTTTACTTTGTCTCGAGCCTTCGCTTACAAAATCAATTGACATGATGCTTAATACCTTTTGCAGAAATTAAAAAATTGAGTTTAAGCATGTAAACTATAATTTTCAGAAAACCATTCTGATTGTGCAACATAATTAATTTCGCTGTAAATGTAAGGAAGGTCAGGGTATTAAAAACATCTTGCTTACAAAGCTCTTGAACGCATTAGAAAAAAAATTGCGAATAATCCTAGCCTTACATCAACCAAACTTCGTGGCACTATGATGTTAGTCTCAGCGTTGGATACCTCTTGTTAATATTATTCTAATGCTCTTATTTCACATTCAAATCGTTTTATAGAAAGCTTAAACTACGACTTTACCTTCTGTGAACTGCTGTCCTCGTACAGCTAAACTTTGTTCCGCCAACACTGAGGGAGATGCTTCTAAATTAAAAAATTAAAATGAACTACCTTTTTAAGGGAATCTTTGTCGCATACCAAAATCAACATCAAAATACATATAAGGAGCATTTGCTTGTTTTTTTTTTTTCTTAAAATCACTTTATGCACGAACAAATTGCAAAGAAAAATGCCACACAACGTTCACCTGCAGCAAACTCCTTAAACCAAAATTTCTTTTGCTTGGCCAATTTTTTAGCAATTTTCAAGTGAATGCTCAAACACACAATTTTGCCATACCGTATAAACGGTTCGCCCCTAAGGTCATCCTCCACAGGTATTTCTTTCCACCTCATTAATTGAGATAAAACAACCGCAGCATAATTACACTCCCGAGCACGGCAACTTGGCTATCATAAATCATACCTGACCCAGGAGAACCAGAAAGAGGTTCAACAAAAGTTAGGAAAAAAATATATTTGGTATGTTTGCCAATGGTAGCCTTAATTCGTAAAATTGGACTTTAAATCCCACTCTCCCGAAAAACAACTTTGAAATAAACATCATGGACAGCGACCGTTGGACTAACTCGTACATAGAAAGCAACTATTTTAACCGAAAACCATTAAGGGAAATTCCTCTATCCATTGTGATTGAGACAGGCCTATCTTCTGTCTTCTGCCTTCCGCACGTATGGACTAGACTTATGGAGTATGGACAAAAGTACGTTTTATACGTGAACTGGTATTTGGCCCGAGATCATATTGTGGAAAGTGGGCCGTTGGTTTCGCTTGATAGCATAACTGCTTTGAAACATTGCCGCAAGGACGCAATGAAAGTGCTACCTTATAGTAGCATCCGCATGTAATTGACTCGCAAAAGATGTGTAGATATATTCTTTGGAAGCACATAACTCACTGTAACGACTACTCGTATCCAATGAATAAGTAGTGCGTTTATCGCAAATGGTCCTCAGGCTTTCCAACAGAAATTCATAGAATGTGGCTACTTGGCCATCAAATGGGAAGAATAAACAAATACTTCCACTTGTTATAGTTGGCACAATATATTCGTGCTTTGGGGGCGTCTAGCAATGTTAGGCAGCTCAGTGAGGTGAGAAGCACTTGAAGGAGACTGGATCTAATTGGTTGCTCTGCGGTCTGATAAAATGCAACAATGAAGACAACGTCAATTGATTTTTAATTAATTTGTCATTCTTAGTTTCGTAATGAATTTTGTACGAGTTGTCATTGAGGAGTTTGCGTACTGGAAACAGAAACCTTATCCTAGTTTACATCAAATGCACAACCCAACCATTGTCTCCACAGTTCAGAGGCACACAAGTAAATTAACCACAGCCTGTTATGTAGTTTTTTCTAACCGTTCTTCAAAGTAAAATTGAAGGTGATTGAGCTTTACCCCTAAATTAAGAACATAAAAAATGCAGAATGAGAATCCTGGAAAACTAAAGTTGGATCCTCTCCAAGGAACCTGCAATTCCTTGATGCCTTATAGGTATAGATGACACTTGGACAGCACTTTTCTGGTTTTATTGTAATATGTTCGGGTTCCCAATCCGTGACATAGCTAGAATATCAGGCACTGGGGGCCCTTTATCTTGCAAAGCATTAAAGTAGTAAATTTTATAAAATTCAAAGGTTAATTTATAATAATTTTCCAAACAAAAGACACTATTCAATAAAGACACATTTCGAGATATACTTTATGTAGATATATAAAATTATTATATTACTTAAAAGATCCTAAGATCCTAAGCCTTCCGATAAATGTTCTTGGCCTATCAACGTCAGACAATTTTTTTTATATAGTTTTAGCTTAGAAAATATATTTTTTTGCTCTTCGTTTATTGACCAGAATCGTCAAAATTATAACTTTAGGAAACCTGAACTCAAATTGATTAAATGTAAACCGATAAATTATTTAATGGAATGAATCTGTTGAATTTCAAATTTCAAACAGATTTTCAAAGCCTATTTTCCTTGTCCTATGGATCAGTTGATATATCCTCTCTGTCTCTTTGTATTCACTTTTATCTGGCTTCCTGTTTTTATGATGTCGTTTGAAAAGAAATAATGTTTCTCCGGTTTTGCTTGAATTGAGCAATGAATATTTGTTTTCAAGCAATAATAGTAAACATTAAGTTTGAGATTCGATTCAGGGTCTATTATCTGTCATCTTCTGAAAACTTGCCAAAAAGTCGCTTCGTTACCTTCCGTCTGCCAATTTTGAAAACTATTTTCATCCCCCACTTTCTTGCTATATCCCTGGACTCGTTAAGCAAATTTTTGAATGTCTTGTCTTTCAGTCTATTCAAAGGATTACTGAGTTAAATACCACCTTTTTGTAAGTCAGTTTGTTTAGTCTGTAAGTTTTTTAAAAATGAGCTATCATTTCAAATAGAGGAGAAAGAAATGCTTTAGCACCGATAAAATCAAAGCTTTCCAAAATGTTGATTATATTTTCATACTCGTGTCGTTTTTATCTTTTTGTTGAAATCGAATTAAGGCTATACAATACAAGATGTAAAACATCAGAATTTATATCTATTTTATTCTTTTGTATTTTATTTATGTAACAACCTCTTTATTTGTATTAACTGCGTAATTAAAAATTTATTTATTTTTTAATTTTTGTATTTATTTATTTAATTATTTTTTCAATTATTGGCTTTAAATTTTTTTTTATATCTACTTATTTATTTAAGTTATTTAGTTGTCAGTTTCGAAATTCTAATCCCGAAAGAGTATGGAATATCATCTTAATATTGACAGACAAACTTTACAAAACCACAAAAACTTTTTGATCACTCGGTAAAATATGACAATATGACAACTCAAACATTTTATAAATTTACATAAAAATATATTACAGAATAAAAGTTTTGAAGGAAAATGCCACTAACAACGCCTTCACCATATTTAAATTGCCCAGGGTAAGAGAGAACGCGATTTAGATCACTTGCTGAGAAAAGTATAACTTGATTTCCATTATAGAGTTGGTAAATAAATAAACAAATAATTAAATAGATAAATAGATTCATTAATAAATGAATAAGTATATAAATAGAAAAATAGATTTATTAAGAATTAAAAAATATCATTAATAAATATTTAAATAAATTAATAGATAAATAAACAAATAAATAAATTTATAGTATATAAACTTAAAAAAATAAATAAATTATTAAAATCAACAACATCCGAGATAACTACGAGAACATAGAAAGGATTGAATAATTTTTATAAGGGACATCGGGAATTTAAGGATACGCAGCTTTTTCAACGTCAAGCATTGCCATTCCTGTGCTTTTGCCTGAAATAAGCTTTTGTTTGACATGTTTTATTAAACGATGCACTTAGTGGATGGCGCTGTGGAAAGGGCCTGAACCAGACCCTTTCTGTCGAGATAGAGAAATGCAACAGGGCGAATAAGGCCGTTAAGGCGCACGTTAAGACCCCGTTGTACAGGACCTCATAACTATAGAATTTTTTGTACTCAGACTCTGGAGTTCTATATAAGTGGAGACAAGTCCTAAAACATCGTTTCTCCAAAAGTGCCGGAGACATTCTTGTACCTAGATGCAAATGGCTATTTATCGGAACTGACGAACGTCCCTATAAAAGATCATTTTGCTAGAAGGGCAAACTACATGCGTTTTATCTATGAGCAATTTAACTCTGAGGATGGAAATGCAAATCTTTGATACTGTGTATGTGTCCCTGAGATGCAACTGGCAGTGAAATACAAACCAGGTGACGAAACGGGACACTTGAAAATAATCAATACCATCACGGATAAAGACAAGTTCTGCTCGATCCCTGATTGGATGAAGGCAACATACTGCTTTGGGCGTCTATTTGAGGTAGACATTTCTTACCGTGATCAATGAGCGAGCAACACACTTGCCCCTGACCCCATAAACTTAATCTGGTATACTGATGGCTCAAAAATGACAAATGGAATAGGTGCCGGTGTCTATGGACCCAAAACTAAAATCTCCATACCCATTGGAAAACATCCAAGTGTTTTCTAGGCTGAAGAACAAGCCATATAATCCTGTGCCACAGTAAACCTTACAAAAAGTCATAAACGGCCCAGAATTTTAATACATTCAGACAGCCGAGCCGCGCTCACGGCACTGTCATCCAACCTAATGGAATCCAAATGTGTCAAGAGCTGCTACGACGCCTTAAAATCCCTTGCCTGAAGTGACAAAGTTAGTTTAGGATGGGTTTCAGGTCATCATTGAATCGCAGGAAATGAAATTGCGGACGAACTAGCCAGGGCTGGTTCTAAAACCATGTTCACTGGTTCGGAACCTTTTTGAGGCGTTTGCTGGACTACGGCCACATGCCTGACCAATAAGTGGGAAAACAAGCTACGCATTGCCCACTGGAAAAATCTACCGGGACTCAGACAATCAAAATAACTAATCAATCCCTTCTCTTACAGACAAATTCCTAATCTCAACAAAGAGAACATTAGAAAGCTCGTGAGTTTCCTCTCAGGCCATTGCCGCTTGAGATCACAACTAACCAAACTATTGCTCAGTACAACCACCGAATGCCGACTCTGCTTGGAAGACGGTGAAGCGACTGTACACATTCTTTTTGAATATCCAGCTTTTATTTGGCTAAGAAGGCGTATCTTCCTCAAAGAGATATGCTCTCTATTGGACATTAGACAATCCAATGCTGAAGACAGTCTGAATTTCGTCAGATGGATGAAATGTTTGTTAGCCTAAACATGTAGCTTTTCTAATTTCCGAATTAATTTATGCTATCGTGGTATTAAGTAAACAAATGATTTTATTTTGAAGAATAGAGCTCAAACACTTTGGCCTTCACAAAATATATTTTAAAACTCGTCAAGATCTTCTCAAAGTACCTCGCATGAGCCTAGGCTTATTATAATATTAACTGCCCGATGTATTACATCCTGTTCTACATTATTTTCAATTACACTGATGATATTGCGACAAATTGCAACTATCATATGAAAACAAAGTGATACTTCAAAAAGTTATAATTCAAGCCTTATTTTTGTATGGGTGTCAAAAGTGGGGAAGTTTTGACAAGTGTTGTATCAAAAATTGCAGATTTTTCAAAACAAGCTTTTGAAAATGATGTTGAATCTTCCCTGGCATCATTGTTCTTCAGATCTTCATGTTTAAACGTTGAATTGGTCCGTTGGAATTCGAAAATTCATCGATACTTTCTTGGTCAGATGTGAATTTCCTGAAAATCCATCAATAAATCAATTGAGTAATTTTTGATTTGAGTTGCCCATATAATGACGTGTGTCACAAGTTTACAATTATTAATCTAGTGTTTATTTATTTATATCGAAATATTTATTCATGTGGAACCTTATAAATTTCGGTTATTATTTATTTATATACTGAAAATTTTTTGAAGTGAAAACCTTTTTAGCATCGTTGTGATTTGAAAATCGATTCATAAGACTCAGGAAGGTACATTTGGTGAAATTGCATATGAATATGACAAATCACAAGCTCAACAGCTCCTGTACGTCGCACTATCTCGATAAACGTCGATTGATTGTTTAAAAAAATTGATAAAACATTTAATCATGGTCAAAGAGCAACAGTATCCACAATTGAATTGCGAGCTGAGTTTCAATCGGCTAAAAACTGTTGAGAAACTATTTTATGATTTTATAAACACAAGGAAAGGATTGTCCATGTATACCTTTAACTGCCAAAGTGTACGAGCACATGCTTCAGCTTGACAAAATAGCAAAGTCGTCGAATTTTCGTGTTCTCTCCGAAACGTGGATGAATGACTAATTTTGAAATTGTAGTTAAATATAAAAGGCCACATACGAGGGGCGGTGCAGTTGCAATCTACCACAATTCGAATGACGTAGCCCACAAATGGAGCTCAATACACAACAACTGGAAACATTATCAGTTCAGCTTTCTAAAGTGGTAGAAAAATGTAGATATTGTAGCTATCTACATTTCTCCCAACCAATCAATAAAGACAATTATTGAATTCATTCATGAAAATTTAATCTAATACACCCGAATTCTTGAAAAATATTACGATAAAATTCCGATGATTCTAAGTGGCGGTTTTAATGTTAATTTTGCATCGGATACAGCGATTCCATTAATTGAGTTTTTGGACGCAAAATTTTATATTAAAAATGTGCGGCAGTGGCACTGTATCAAAAACAAGATCAAAAACCGTAATTGACTCAGAATTCCAAAGATGAATTGACTATATTAAGACCAGAGTATTTATTTCGTACTTAGGTTTCCATAAGTCTCATGTATCGTCCGATCTGAGTCTGAATACATTTATATAATATATATGAAGAAAATGTAAAATAATAATCGATTTTTTTAACACTAAAACCTACAATTATCCTGCTCCCAAAATTTTACATTTGTCTCATTATCTTGAAACCAAAATGTTTAAAGGTTTTACTTCTAACACGCACACGTGTTTTTTAATTTTTTTATTTATCATCTTATTAATTTATGTTTTTATTTATTTATTAATTTCCCACTCAAATATATGGGGTAAATTACCAGTTTGAACATTGTAAAATAACTTGTAAAACTAGTTCAGTATATTGTATATCTCTATTGTAAATTGCGCGGTATCAGGTCTACATAATTGTAATTCCTTTTCGAATACGCAATGAATATCTATCTTTTAATTATTTTCAATTATTAATTATGATTAGATAGCCTCAAGATAGATTAGATAGATAGATGATAGAATCTTCTGTTGAAAAATTAAGCAATCGCCAACTGAAAGCAGATTGCGCGGGGCCGTAAATGATGGAAAGCAGTCTTAATTCGGGCTCACATCATATCCGCATAAAATAGATAGTTAATTGTGTAGGCAGGCCCAAACCAATTTTGCGAGGAAGGCAGGTAATGAAAATAATTCGGTACTAGCTTTATTTCGACGACATATCGCTGAAGCAGACAAAACATTCTCTGCAGCATCTTTGGTGAGAAAGGTTCGTTATGTTTTAACCTAAAACGATTAAACGTTTTCTCTTAAAATGGAGTCTCTCTTTCTGTGGTGAGATTTTATGTATTAAGGCAGGCTTAAGTTTTCTCCGTGTTAACTTCCCCCCTCAGTTCTTTTGTGGGTTTGGTTAATTTGATTTGAATGAATTAAAAATAGTTGTGTTTCCGCAAAACAGTATTGCCAGAATCTTTTTTCGTAATTTCTTCACTTCTTTTTAAGTTTTTCATAAGTTTTCTCAACTCTGAGATGGAACTTGTTTTTTATTTCAAGCTGGTATAGATATTAACTAACAGTTTGCTTGAATTTATAAATTTCATTCATCCATTCATTCTTCTCATAGAATTTTTATTCTAACATTAATTAAAGATCATCCGAACTTAAAGTATTATAACTCTCGCTCGGCATTTCTACTGATCCACCTCTGAGGTTCGTCCGCTTGGCCTTAAAATATAACAATATTCTGCCTTTTGTACATATGAACTGCTGTCTCTGAGCTCGTCAACATTCCCGAATGATAAAAACATTTACATCTCATACAAATATTTAAAGCATAAGATAAGATCAAGCAACTACAGAGATGATGAAAGTATAGCAATTTCATATATTTCTTTACAATTCTCAACATGGATTCATAAAAATGTTTGGAAATTTTTAATTAAATTTAATTGGATTTAAAAGCAGACTTCAAACTGATTATACGAGTATATGTTTGGATAACATTAAACCTTTTGATCGTATACATTTCGTATGTGAGTTTCTCAAATTTGCTTTGACACAAAAATACAAAACTAAAGGTAACTGTCATCTCATTTTCAATACAACAATCTAGAGTTTCGACAGCGTTTATTTCAGTTCTAAACCTACCCTCACTGATAAACAGAATGGCTTTGTAAAAGACAAGTCCACAGTAACATATTTGTTGGAGTTTACTACATTTACCAATAAAACCCTGGAAGTAGGAAATCAAGTCGACCCAGTGTACACTGAATTCCGTAAGGCCTTTGATAAGCTTTCTAATAAGCTGATTGTTTTCCCTTGGTTTCCTTTTATCTTTCGTGGAGTGCTCATATCTTGACGGGAGAACGTATCAAGTTTTCCTTCGGGGATCGACCGTTAATACAATGAACGCTACCTCAAGTGTGCCTCAAGGTAGCCACCTTGGTCCTCTTTCATTCATCCTAGCCTTGAATGATATTGTCAAACGTTCCGTGTATCCACGATCTTTCTGACTGCAGCGCTTTACAGGATGACCTTAATTCTTTTGCAAAATTGTGCTTCAATAATTGTGCATCACTGAAAATATCTCAATGTTTTAGCATGTCCTTTTCGAGAAGCCTCTATCCTCTCTCCTATGTGTACACCATTAATCATCTACCAGCGCCAAGTTCCTAGGCTCTACCTTAGACCCTAAACTCAGCTGGAAGCTAAACGTTGATCAGCGAGTTAAAAAGGCATGCATAGCTTTTTACGCCTGCAGTAGAACCTTTGGCAAAAAATGGGGTCTCCAATCAAAGCTGATCCTATGGATGTATACGGCGGTGGTTCGCCCGATACTAACATACGGATCACTAGTATGGTGGCCGGCTCTCATGAAGAAATTCAATGTCATCAAACTAAACAAGGTACAGAGAACTGCATGCATAGGCACCACAGGCGCTCTACGATCGACTCCGTCGGATGCTCTGACGGTAATGCTGGATCTCCTACCTTTGGACCTACACATTAAAAACACTACTGCTCACAGCGCCATTAGGCTCAGAGAGTCTGGATGCTGGACGTCAAAACCCTATGGTCATAGCGCTATACTCGATCTTATACCAAGAGATCTGGTATCTTCACCTACGGACTATACGGTCCCAAGAATTTATCCATCAAATAACTTTGACACTCTAATCCCAGATAGAGCGGAATGGAATAGTGGTCAGATATATAAGGACTTTAACTGGACAATATACACTGACGGCTCTAAGATGGGCGGCGGAGTCGGTGCGGGTGTGTTCTCAGAATCTCTGAACATCTGTAAAGCCTATAGACTGCCCGACAATTCCAGTGTTTTCCAAGCCGAACTATTTGCAATCCAATTACATCCAAACATCCTGCCAAGCCAGAAGGTTGCCATATGCATTGATAGTCAAGCAGCCATCAAAGCTATTGCCTCCTTTACTTCACATTCAAAATTACTACAGGAATGCCGAGCTGAAATAGCGTCGTTAGAAGGTAAGCTCATATCCCTTATATGGGTTCCCGGCCACAGTGCCATCCCAGGCAATGAGAATGCCGATGAACTTGCTAGAAAGGGATCTGCCCTTCAGCGCTCGCTTGCAGGTGAGGTTTTCATCTCACTACAAGCAGTTAAGACTAATATATCCCCATACTTCCTTGAAGTAGCAAATCTAAGATGGGTCAGACTCACGAACTGTGCAACATCAAGGAAAATATGGCCGGAATACAAACAATCAAAAACAAAAGATCTCCTTCGACGAGCCCGTCATGATATTGCTAGATTAGTGGCGGTCTGCACAGAACACTGGCCGATTGGAGATCATGCCATTAAGCTACGTATCCCACACAACTCACATTGTCGCAGCTGCAAAAACACAGCTGAGAGGGAGACCCTAACACACTTCTTTTGCGACTGTCCGGCTCTTGCTAGAGCCAGACAACGGGCGCTTGGTAGACCCTTTTTCAACTCAATTAATGAGATTTCTGCTAAGGATATTTAGGAACTAATGTCCTTCTTTAATACCTCGGGCTGGATTTAGAGATATCTCAAATACACCAAAATAACATCATAAATAAGGTAACAGAGATGTGGTATTAAAACGGCACTTAGTGCTAATTAGGTTCTCACTGAACCACCACTTTTACCTACCTACCTACACCATTAATAGGACAAGGGACTTAGGTTTCAATTCGCTCCAAATCCTGACACCTCAATTCATATTGAGCAAATAGTCAGGAAAAGCAAAACACTCCTCGGCTTCATCAAACGGTGGAGTAAGGAATTTTCATGTCCATTAAGCACAAATACCATGTTCACTTGTACCATGTACATTTGTCAGGCGTACGTAGAGTTGTTCGTTTCGCACTTCGGCATTTATCATGGACTGATCCTCTTCGTCTTCTACTTATCGGCCTTGTTTACTAACAACTAACACCACGCTCAATGATGACTGTGACAAGATGGGTATTGCTCTAAAAGTAACACTGGCGCTTCAATGCTCATTTTATAAGCAGTGCTAATAGCGTTAATAATAATAGAACATATTCACATTTTTATTGCTGAATAATAATGCATGCAGTGGATAAATAATAATTTATAATTGTATTCATCAGAGAGATTGTCAGTCACTCACGAAAGGTGGTGCCGAAATGACTACAGCTTTGGAGAATTGTGATGACACCCGGTTCCTAAGACATAACGCATGATGGGCTCAAGGCAAGTACCAGCCTGGCACTTCCAAAATTTCTGAACAACTTGCTTATAGAATTTGAACGCATTCCAAACTCAAAACAATGAAAGATTTAATCGAAAAAAATTGTTTTTAGCAGTTTTATTGAATTAATCTGTTATTACTTAATTTCGAATCGACTTTTAATTTGTAATCTTTCATTTTCCATGCCTTGAAGTAAATTCAGTGAATGATGTCTTAAAAGCTTAGTTAGCCTGGAAAAGTTTAAGAACTCTTTTTTTTATCCTAGAACAGATGTTTATTATTTTATTTATTTATTTTATTTTGAGCGTATTTGTTTCATATACAATACAATCAACTATTTTTATCCGCAAAGCAAAGTGCTACTTTGCAGGCGGTTATTTAAAAATTTAGTATTAAAGTGAATTTTAATACAGAATTATTTCATTACAAATTGCATATCAATTTCAATTTCAATAATATCAATATTTATAAAATAAAGTAATAATAATAATAATAATAATATCAGTTTACAAAATGTATTTCAAGCTAATATTTTTTTAGCTCTTTTTTTCTTTTCTTTAAATTCGGAAAGTCTTTCAAAAATAGAGGCACCGTACTGATAAGTTTTGGGATAGCATACCGTTGCTTTCGTTTTCCGATTGTATGTTTCAGGTTAATTTAACATCACGAGACGAGCCGTCTTCTTTTGTTAAGCATGTGGCGTATAGTTTGAAGAAAACGCTGGTCGTCCACGTAGTGCAAATATATTTTGACGAATATGGTGTGCTTTATTCTTTCCTGTCTTAAAATCCAAACAATGCATTATTTTTTAACTGCCCCAAAGTGGAACCTTAAAATAATTTTGTAAATATCTTGAAAAGCCATCGTAAAAAGGGTCTTAAGCTTTAGAAAAATAGAGAAAGCTATGGAAAACAATAAATGAACTTAGAAAAACAGTTACTTTTGTTGTTGACGATCATGTTTTTTACGCGCAATAAAATAGTTTGCTCTATAAATTGAAAAATTCGTTCGAAAATATGATAAAAATAAAATGAATTTCATTTAATGACTTCTTAAGTAGGAATGTGCTTTTACAATAACTTTTTTCCTTTCATTGATATGATACAATATGACTATCCGAAAAAAACTCCGGATGCAAAGTTACCAACGCGTAACCGAAGAGTAATGTCGTTAATAACCAAATAACATCTTTAATATGCTAGAAAATTTTCTCCGTTTTCTATGGAGAAATGGCGAATTATTTGTAAGGCTTCCTCTGAACACGGAATACTGCCCAGAGTACTAAACGTGAAGCGTCAAACGTTTTCTTATTCCGTTGGCCCAATACACAACTTTAAAAATAAAATGTAACCACTATCTAGAACCATTTCCCAGATCATTTGCTCGATCATTCGCGTAGATTGGGCTGCTTGTCGAATCCCCGAATCGGTTGAATGGAACTCCTCTATCTTTCAACTATTCGTTGACCTCGAGAAAACCGTCGACATTGTCCGACGAGACCGCCATCAATCATCAGGCTTATCCAGAAGCTCTACCGGGCAGCGTCTAACAAGGTGCGGCGTTCAAGGGTAAAAACAGAACCTCCTTCTTCAACACCAGAGGAGTAAGGCAAGAGTGTATATATATAGTGCTCTTCATCATTGTCCTTGGCCATGTCCTTGACCGCATCAACAACACTGCTTCCAAAGAAAATCAATCCATCCTGACAGAGAACCTCAACGCCAGACGGGATGGACTAAATATCAACGTCGCCAAGACAAAGCTGATGATAATCGGCTCAAGATGCGAGGCACCTCTCCTGCTAGACCGGAAGCCAATCGAGGATATCAATAAATTCAGCTACCTCGGTAGTACGTTATGCAAAGATGGAGATGCTGAAACTAACGTCTTGTCTTGTAAAGACAAGGCCCGACGTGTGAAGGTCCAACGAGCTCAGCACCTCACTCAAGCTTTGGCTATTCAATACCAATGCGTTCTGCTCTACGGATGAGAGACTTGGAAGACAACCACCATCATTGTACGCAAGCTTCAGGTCTTCGTCATCAAATGCTTGAGACGAATCCTGAAGGCCTCCTGCTCGGAAGGGACCACAAACGAAGGACTGTTGCACCTAGGTGCACAGAAACCTATTGCGGCATAGATACGAGCACAAATTCGAAAATGGAAATATAAAAATGAATTAAATTCTATTTGATGTTCCCGTATCTTTGCCGATACCACGTACGCCGTCAATGACCCGCTGAGTCTAATATGGCTATAACCACATCAACAAATATGGTTGAAACGAAAACCCAACTTAACTTCCGTTTTTAACATATGGAAAGTGTGGGTGGGATGTAGGTCCACCAGTTGATTTCCAACATTCCAACAAACACAAACTACAAACTTAAGCAACGCATCCACCACCCGAAGAATCCATGCTGAGAGAAATAAATATTACCTCCCATCAACTGGTCGTTACTGTGGTAATCGGACACTGCAGACACAGCGCCGCCAATTTGCCACTCGACGTAGCCATTGATTCCTCTCGTAGTCGTGTTGCTGGTTGGTTTGGCTTGAGCAACAAACAGCAGCGAGCAGACGAACTGCAAAGTGAGCGGCAATTACAGATACATGCCTCGACAAACGTATAAGCACCAGAATAGAGCTCTTGTTCCTGCAATGAATTAATTAACGTTAATAGTTGTGCGCGCCCTCGAACTAGTTCGATAGTGGCATAGTGCGGCATACAATAATTGGAGTAATTTCACTCGAAGGCATGCTAAGTGCTCTCGACAAATTGTGGTACTTGAGAGTTACGTTTAATTGCAGCGCCAAGTATGGAGGCGTTGGTAAGTTGTTACTTCTAAAAGAATCTTTTGTTTAAAGTAGCTCTATGGTTTTTTTCAACAGATAGATAGATACTTTTTATTTGGAAAATAAATTTAACAATATGGGAGTTGTCACACTTTTTACAGTACAGAGATTCGATATACTATATTTATACCTTACTGCTGAAAAATTTTAACTTCCCATCAGGAAGTTCTTGTAATCGGTCCGATTTTCGAAATTCAAAATTTTTTGGTGGCCAGTAGTCGGATTCCATTATTTTTAGAAAGATGTCTGTGTGTGTGTGTGTGTACGTACGTTTGTGCGGATTCTTTCGAACAGTCTAACTCGAGAACAAATCAAGCTATCGAAGCCAAATTGGTTTCATTCAAAGCGTGTGTTCATAAAGATCACCAGCTTTTGGTTAAATTTCACAGGGTAGTTTGAATTTTATGACGAAAAAACTGTCAAAAAAGGGGACATTTTGACTTCTTCAATTAAAACCAATTTAGTTTTCCAATAAAAAAAGGTCAAAATTAATTAAATTTATAGTTTACAGCTACCTTATCAGATAAAAAAATATGCATTAATATATACACTGCCGTTCATAAGTTTCCGAACAAATTCATATAAAAAAAATTTTTTGTTCAATTTTAATGCCAAAAGTTTCATCAATATTATGTTTACTTAGCCCAATTGACTAAACTAAGTAAGTTACTGACTATAGAGACTACCAAAAAGACTAAAACAGTATTTAGTTGAGGCCATTTCATACATTGATGTGCCACTTTCTCCATTTCCTGATCCAAATTGCCACGGAAGTTCGTGGAAAATTGTCTCAGAAATGTGAAGTCATGTAAGTCTTTCCCATTTTCATGACTCAGAATGACGTCTGCAACACTGACACATGAAAACATCCTTAGAAAATTATGGAGCCACCAGTTTTTTTTATTCAAAACCTGCTCGGCTGTAGCTTGACGCTTTTTTATCGTTAGGATATATTAGGAAAAAGAAGCCCACGGCTCAAATTACATGAGGCAATTGAATTTAAAGCAAAATCATCGAGAGAAACCTAAATGACAAAGTTAAAATGCATGGATAAATCCGATTTAGTTTGTTTTCCACTGTTGTGGTTTTGAATCATGAACCCAATCCTAGAGGTCTTTCCAGAAAATGACAAAGAAATAAAAAAATATCTAGGAATCGGCGTGGAAAATCCTGTCAAAATCTGCAAAGAAAACTGGACTGAATTTGATCCTCTTTAAGCCATATATTTACCAGACAGAAAAAGATCCTTTGCTGAGCAGTTACCAGCTCGGAAGGGTGTTTGTAGCCCCAAACGAGAGAGGGAGGAGAAGTGTTATACACTGAGGCACTCCTCTTTATTCGGGCGGCAGCGGAAGAATTCCCCAGATGGGGTCAACGATGGCGTCTACCGTTCCCGTAAGAAACAATAGCAGACTGCTTGAAGGGATTTTTCAATTTCCGGTCTGTTGTTTTGTCGCAGCGTTTGTCTGATCGTCTCGTTGAAATTGAATCCACTAGAAACGTCGCAAGACTTTGCGCACTGTTTTGGCCGAAGACGTGGCAATGGAAAGATAGCGGAGGCTTAATTATGGGGTTCCATTGACAACCTTTGGGTGCTTACCCTAAAAAGCAAGGACGGCATTTATGTCACTAAAAAGACTTGTCTTCTTTAATTATCTTACCAATTTGGACTAATGCGAGTCCAGTTTGGAGGAACTTAAGTCCATCTTGTATGGAGAAATATAGAAATTGCTCGAGATTGTACACAAGAGCTCAATCTGGCTTTCGGTATTACGTCTGCAACAAAAGACTATTGAATGCTTCCGGTGCGTCCAGATATGAAATGTAGTTTTTTATCTTATGAATGAACTCATATCGGACTTGTTTTATCGTTGGCTGTAATAATATGTTTATATGCTTGAAAACAAAACAATAATGGGAGCAATTTTTGTTCGGCCATTCAAACAATGTACAATACTGTATGAATAGTTTTCAAGTTTTATTTCTTGCTTAGAAAGAATCTTTATATTTATATTTATAAAGAGATGAAATAACTTTCATGGTGTGTCAGACCAGGAGCAAGAAAAGGATGATTTTGCATCAATAAAATCATAATAAATGACGAAACCCACCGTCCTCATTATGTGAATAAACTAAATTTGCGTTTCTCGGACACGCATAATTGACACAGTTCTTGTAGTTTAAAAGTGAGTCGGGAACGAGCACGCGTTCGATACAGAACCCATCTTTTAAGGCCTCATCATCTTCAATGTGAAGATTTCTCCAAAAAGCTTTTACAACCCATATTAATTTCTAACAACCAAGACGAAACTTCTTACAACGGGCTCACAAACTTTTCAATCTTGTGAACAACATTAGATAAATGTTACTAAATCAAAAACGATTATTTCCAAATTGTTGTCCTGATCACTTAAAAGAATACTTTCGAAAGTGAAATGTTGAATTAAAATTAATGTTGAATACTCAACTTTACCTTCATAGCTGGTTACCATTCCCCTACTTATCCCCATTTCAAGTAATAAATGTGATTTTAATTTTATAGAATTTTAAGTGAACTAGAAAAATTTGCTAATGATTCAACTCAATTATTATTATCTCACCTAATCTAACCTAATATTTCATCATGAATTTGTTTTAATTTAGTTTTAATCTTTATATTTATATTTTAGTTTTATAGTCTGATATGTTTTAATTCCATTTACCCAATGTATTCTTTACATCGCTAATCTTTCACACATTTATAAGTATTTCTAACTGTGTTAGCATGTACATAAGAAGTATACCCTTTAATCTATACTTTAGACGCAAATCGTAAATCTAAGCTTACGGGGAGCTAAAAAAAGTGAATATCTTAAAGTTGATGTTGGGAGCAAATTAAATAGCACCTTAATGTTTTTTTTTTATTATGAGATGGGAAGTTCATGGTATGGGCAGGTCTACTCGCACCCAGACCAATTTTTTGTAAACATTATCAACTTGTGTATTAAGGAAAAAAGTAACACAGTACGAAGGAAAATTCCAGCAAAAACCTTCACATAAGAGACAAAAAAAAAGTTTAATAAATAAATAAATATATAATATAATAATAGATACTGTACTTCCTTAAAATATCAATGACAAGAATGGAAATATGTAGGTTATAAAATAACAAAGAAAAATAAATGAATAATTTAATAAATTATAAATTAATAATAATAAAGCATTTAAGTAAATAAGTAAATATGACTTAACAATTAATAAAATAAAAAATATAAATAAATAAATAAATATATTTGCAGTTATTAATAAATAAATAAATCAGTGTATATGGCTAATTAAGTACATAATAATATTTAAATAAAGTATATTCTTAAACAATAATTTATGTATACAAATGATTTATTAAAACATTATCCACAGCAGCACATTTTATAAAAAAATTGTCAATTAAATTTTGAATTCTCTCGGATATCAATTCAACATTCGCTCTATTGTGGAGATTAGTGTTGAGTGATGCCAGGAAAGATTAAGCATCATTTTGAGAATTTTGTTCTGTGATACTTGCAACTTTTTAATATGACACTGTGCACAATTACCCCATACCTGGCATTCATACAAAAGTATTGATTGTAAAACTACTTTGTATATGAGTGTTTTCGTTAGAGAGTTCAGATTTTCTGTTTTTGGTTGGGTATAGCAGTTTTATTGCTATACTGACTTTCTGAAGGGCTCTTGTCGTATGCTCACTTAATGTAATTTTAGAGTCAAGATACTTAATACTTGAGGCAAAAGCTCCACCTAATTTTAGCTCCATGGATTTTGATGTGGCTGTTCGGAATGCAGCAAGGTCTCCTTTTTCTTGTGAAAAAGATTGCTTGCGTTTTTCCCGCGTTAATTTTCCATTTGTTATAATTTTATTTGGCTAATACTTCCATCGCATTATTTAGGTTATTCACGAAGTCGAGAGCAAATTCATGACTGATTCACAGTGTCATCGGTAAAAATAGCTGCTGCACAGTTAGCCTGGTTACCCAGGACTCCTAACTCAAAATAAATAAGGCCAGAAGCAACACTATTGACAAGGACTTTAAATCAACGACCGGACAAAAAACTCTGGATTATCTTACAAAGATATGGGGGAAAGTAAATATCAATCATTTTGTAAAGAAGAGCATTATGCAAGACGGTATCGAAGGCTTTCTCAATGTCAAGGAGTATCATCCCCGTGGATCTGCCTTGTGCCCGATTTCTCTTTACTAAGTTGCAATTACGGATATCTATTTTTTTATTTTCACATTTAAAACGTACAATATGCTTGTGCTTTAAAACTTTTCAAATAGAGAAATAATAAGACTCTATCAACGGAACCAATTGGAGTTAGGAAGGAAAGATAAGGACACGATCTTGCGAACCCGTGTGTACTCATACACTTCGCTTCAATTGAATAGGTACACAATTTTTTGTAAAGAACTATATATTCATAATTACAAACTGATGTGCACAGATTTAAAATGCGTCTATTGAAGTAGGGGGAGAGAACCTGTTTATATACCTTATGAACCGAACGAGATCTCTTGGGTTTGGCTTGAGCAACTTCTTTAAAGAATGTTGAATCAAAGTTTTTGCACCTTGATTTTGCTAAGGCCGGGTAGGTGTGTGACGATTTCATCTGCCTCCTCTGAGCGCAAATTTCTGCAGAACTCGTAAGACTTGACGCTTAGTCTTTCATCGTATCTGTCAATGAGACAATGTCCCGTGTGCGGAAGGTGAATTCAACTCTGTGGATCGTATATTGAACAAAATCAGTTTCGGTGCAAGGTGAGTTAGCATTGGGTCTTACCGACACAACATTTGACTTGTAGAATGTCAGCCAACAAGCACTGAAAGAAGGGAGCAAAAAAATTTTTTGAGTTCACTTCCTGTTGTAAAACTCGAAAGGTTTCTGCACTAAGTTAGCCCTAAGCATAGTGGATTGGTATTAAGGCTGATCATCTGGACTATTGACAAAGCAGGCCGCCGGCTCTGAGGACCTACCAGTGGAACCTTACAAGTATGGTGGTGATACTTTGGTAGGGTGCATGCACTAAATTATCAGCCTGGTATGGATGAATGAAGCCATGCCCGATGACTGGACTATCAGCTCTAGGTAGGTGGGTAGGTAAGTGATTGTCACGGCTGCAACAGTTTTCACCCACTTAGATCTATTGGATCCATTGTGTTATCACATTGGCCAGGGGGACTAACTGATAACTTCGAAATACCTGTTGGTATCCAAGAGGTCTCTGTAGAGATCGTCCACTTTAATTCCAATTATAACCAGTTTGTTTTCCTAATAAATTTTGCTATGTTCTACATTTTTATGTCTGACATATCTTCTAGGTTGCCGAATGAGTAGCTTCCTAGCGTCCTTTTCCTCATTTCTGCGGGAGTAGGACAAGTGCCCAGGTAGTGTAGTATGCCTTCTACTTCTTCCTGCAGCTCCTGTAAAAATCGTCAGAGAGGGCTCCAATTTGGGCAATCGAAGGTACAGAGAGAAGGAGATTTATGGTGAGATCGCTGATCCTCCGAGTCCGTGCCTTCCTTAGTTTTTGAAACCGTCCGCGTAACTTCCAGATTGGCAGATATTCTGACTATATCTTTTGTCCAGTCTTCCCTATCTGGAATCAGTATTTTGTATCCCGATTCGAAGTCTAAGATGATGCCATGACATAAGGCCATGTGACATAAGGCAATGTGACATAAGGCCATATTCTGAAATATGGCCTTATGACACTTTTACAAATCGTCATAAGGTCATATTTTTTTAGCGACATAAGACCATGTAGTAAAAAAAAACTTAGGGAGCTGTTTATGTCGTGAATAACAAAAATGTTTACTGTTCAATGACCATTGGTAGGTTTTTTGAAAAAATGCCTCCACTTCGTATTCTTGAGCTTGGTTTCAAGTGGAACGTGTTGTTCAGTTAGCATTATGGAAATTTTCAGTGATTCGATTTTTAGTTTCGACTTTATTGAAGGTTTACGAAAGGAAGTAATCTCCTACATTACATTTGTGACATAAGTGCCGTAAAGTGTAAATCTAGTGCCGTTATACACTTCCAAAACCAATCGTTAGGGGCAAATCAAGGGCTTGAGAGATTTCAACTCTCTTTCCGTAGTCAGTAGACGCTCACGTGACTTCGTGGCTCCGCGCAGAGTATGTACTTATCGCCAAGCAGGCAGTTTTTGTTGCTTTCCTTATAAATTTAATTTCCTTTTTTTATATGGGTCAATTTTTCATTTGCTAAATACTTTAAAAGCTTAAATAAAATTAATTAAACATAAATGGTTTTGATTTTCTGTTTCGTTTTTTCAAACCTTTGCTGGTGCGACTTATTTCCATTTACAAAATGAAATAAGACCCTAAGGGAATAAGGCCCCGCCGGGCTTTATTCCTCGGCGATTATTGCACTGTACAGTTTTGTTTTTAAGATTATCATCACCAATTATTTAATTTCAGGTTTATCTCTTCATCTAGGTGCGTATGAGTCAGCTTACAGGTGGCATCATGCCCCAAATACCTACTTATTTTTATTTATTTTAATATTATTAAATATTGTATTATTTATTTTTTTATTTTTTAACAGTTCTCTCACACCTCCTATACTGTTGTCTGATCAGAAAAGTAAACAAACTTGAAATTGACATGAGGCCTTAATGGTTCTATGACGCTTTTGTAAAGTGATATTATGCCATAGCAAAAATATGGCCTAATGTCTCTTTGGAAAAGTGTCTGAAATATGGCCTTATGTCACATGGCCTTATGTCCTGGCACCATCTAAAATAGGTGCGATGTAGTCTGTATTGCTCGGAATTCTGGCATTCCTAAATTCCTATCGCAATAGTCGGAACAACTGTGCAGCAGCAATTGTTTCCTGTGTCCGAACTGTACAATTTCGATTTTAAGACTTTCGAATTCGGCAGAAGAGTTTACTCCTCATTATGGTACATCTGCTTGGAGGCGCGTCACCGAATGTGCACCGAAATTCCATTTGGCCCGGAATGACTAATTGACAGCATAGTGCATAAAAAGCCTCACAAAATAAAACCCTACAACCAGCTTTTTTCTAAAGAATTCAAGTGAAATTATTGCTTAGCAAATATGGAATTTGAAACTTGCTTCATATTCGTATTTGAAAAATAGAAGTGCTGCAGGTAGTTGTATGCAAACCATATGCACTCTTTCAGAAAACAATTTTCTAGAGAATAGATTTGTATTCATCGTCCATATCGGTACAGATTTTTGTCCTATCCACAACCAATGGAACTCATCGCCTAAAGCGCTATATGTGTACATACTATATTGACTAGACGAGCAATTGAAACAAGGAAAAGGAAAAGCGCAATACAAAAAAACAATCCCCTTCCAGCAAATTTTGAAAAACAACTTTATTTTCATCAAAAGCATTGTATTAAACTTTTACGGACCATTCTAATATGCAGGACAGCTTGGCTCCTTGCTTCTTTTTGACACATCACAGAAGACTCAACAACGCAGAAACTTACTCTGTGTGTTCGGCCAGAGAGAGATAGATAGAGAGAGACAGGTTCCAAACGAATCTGATTCAGGCAGAAAATGCCCGTAAGATAGGATTGTTAACATGACAGTTTGCCAATAACAGATAATTGAAGTTCAAGTAAACACAAAGTTTCAATATATCCAATCCCGATGGGAAGTCGAACATTCCATCGAGTGCTCCATGTTGACGGCGGACGACGATGAGGTTGGTACACGATATGCTCTCATGGGTACCTCTTAGTGCGTTCGGTGATAGCAGTGATGTAATATGGCCAAATGCAATCGTACATTTCCATTGTTGTATATGCACTTTGCGAAATTAACGCTTCTAGCAATGGATTGAAAATCTTTTCCTGTACGTGCTGCATTCCAGATATTTATTTGTACTTTTTTTTCATAAGAAATTCAGAAACAGATCTGTTAGCATCCGGAAACATGAATCGAAAATGTAGCATCGAATTTTCTTATTTACTTATTCATTTTTTAAAATTTATAATTAATGCTTTATAGTGGTTTAAAGAAAGAAACTTGGTCCACAAACAAACTTATAAGAGCATCATAACCTCGGGAATCTGAGCTTGAGTTGCTTTCAATCCTTCTGCTTCCAGTAGGTTATTTAAAACTTCCTGGAATTCGTGATTGCTTGAACTTTTTTGCGTTCCATACAAGATTCACATCATTGTACAACTCGAACGGTTTGCTTCTCTTCCATGCAACCTTCTCACAGCCTGGATTGATTAACTGATTGAGAATTATTCTTTTGAAGACTCTAAACGTCAGCTCCTTTGTCTTGCTAGAAGTAGTAGTAGAAGTAGTTGGCTACGCGGATGATATGGTGATCTTAGCATCAGGAAAGTTTCCGGCTGTGATCAGTGAGATGATGGAGGGAAAAGTTTGCACCTGGGCTAAAAAATGCGATCTTGGTATCAACTCAAGCAAAACGGAACTGATGCTCTTCACCACAAAAACCAAGCTTCCTGCTCCCCCGTCTGAACGATCAACCGTTTTCTCTGTCTACCAGCGCTAAGTACCTAGGCGTTACCTTAAACTCTAAACTCAGCTAGAAGCTCAACTTTGAACAGCGAGTTAAGAAGGCGTGCCTAGCTTTTTACGCCTGCAGTAGAACCTTTAGCCAAAAATGGAATCGCCAATCAAAGTTGATCCTATGGATGTATACGGCGGTGGTTTGCCCGATTCTAACAAAGGGATCACTAGTATGGTGGGCAACCCTTAGGAAAAAATACAACGTCATTATCATATGTACCACAGGCGCTCTGCGATCGACTCCATCAGATGCTCTGACGGTAACCTACTCATAAAAATCACTACAGGACACAGCGCCATCAGTCTCAGAGAATCTGGTTGCTGGACTTCAAAGCCATATGGTCATAGCGCTATACTTGATCTTATACCAAGAGATTTGGTATCACTACCAACGGACTATAGGGTCCCTAGAACTCATACATCAAATAACTTTGACATTCTAATCCCAGAAAGAGCGGAATGGAATAGTGGGCAGATATGCAAGGATTTTAACTTGACAATCTACACTGACGGCTCTAAAATGGGCCGCGGAGACGGTGCAGTGTGTTCTCAGAATCCAGCTCTGCAACTTCATATATCGTAAACAACTCAATATTTTTATAGCCTCACTGTAAAAAGATTTTAAAGGCGCCATAAAAGATATATCAAAAGGCTGTTGAGTGAGGTGGAAGCTAAATTATTGTCACAAAATTGCTTTTACAATTTCAATCACGTCAACGTTCCGAGTGTGACTATAATGAACGTCCAAAATTAATAACACTCGTTAATTCTCAGATGGTTTTACTTCATTAATGAAATGCTGAACCCATTTTGTAAAAAGATTAAGTTGTGTCCATCACAAAGGATGAAATTGGACATTTTCTTTCTTCCTAGGAACAACGCAACACCTAGTCTTCTGCATTTAATTTTGGTTTCTGATCCTTTTATTATCATTTTGAAATACCGCTTATGTCAACTCTTTTATCAATGTATTTTAGAAAATATTTCTACGACATTGTACGAAGCACTTGTTGTGCTTGTCGATAAAGTTGAAAAGTATGATACATTGTTTCAGTCGAGTGATTTCCATCACCTCTTCCTTCCGAGCTGGGGCAATGTTCAGCATAGGATCTTATTCTTTCTGGTAAATTGATGCCTGTAAGAGTATCACATTCAGTCCAGTTTTCTTTGGAGATTTTGACAGCTATTTCCAGGCCGATTTCGAGAGATTGTTTACCTCTTTGTTTATTTCTGGTAAACCTCTAGACATTGGTTCATGATAAATAACCAGAACAGTGGTAAACAAACTACGTCTTCGGATGTTACGATCGTTCTCGCAACACTTTTTAATATACGAGTAAAGCAATTTTATCCATGGGTTTAAACTTTGCCATTTAGCTTTCTATTGATACTTATTTTGCGAAATCAATTACCTCATCTAAGTTTTCCAAGCATTTTCGTATAAACGTTGATCAAGAAATAGAGATAGTGATCGATCAAAATTTGAAATGGTCTCAACTTAACACTGTTTAAGTCTTTAAGTTCTTAACAAACTTAATTAAGTCAATTGGCTAATTGATGAAACTTTTGTAATTTAAATTGAACAAAAAAATATTTACGAATTTGTCCGGAAACTTATGAACGGCAGTGTAAATATCTATGCATATTTTTTTTATCTGATAAGGTAACTATAAACTATAAATTTAATTAATTTTGAACTTTTTTAACTTCCCATTAGGAAGTTCTTGTAATCGGTCCGATTTTCGAAATTCAAAATTTTTACATTTCTCCACGTTTGGCGGTCCCAGTAGTCGGATTCCATGATTTTTAGAAAGATGTCTGCGTGTGTGTGTGTACGTACGTACGTTTGTGCGGATTCTTTCGTACAGCCTAACTCGAGAACAAATCTATCGAAGCCAAATTGGTTTCATTCGAAGCGTGTGTGCATAAAGATCACCTGAAAAGCTTTTGGTTTAATTTCGCAAGGTGGTTTGAATTTTATGACGAAAAAACTGTCAAAAAAAGGGACAATTTGACTTCTTCAATTAAAATCAATTTAGTTTACAATAAAAAAAAGTTCAAAATAAATTAAATTTATAGTTTATAGCTACCTTTTCAGATAAAAAAAATATGCATAGATATTTACAATGCCGTTCATAAGTTTCCGGACAAATTCATATAAAATTTTTTTTTTGTTCAATCTTAATGCCAAAAGTTTCATCAATATTATGTTTATTTAGCCAATTGACTAAACTAAGTAAGTTACTAACTACAGAGACTACCAAAAAGACTAAAACAGTATTTAGTTGAGGCAATTTCATACATAGATGTGCCCCTCTCTCTATTTCCTGATCCAAATTTCCACGGAAGTTCTTTGAAAATTTTTTCAGAAATGTGAATCCTCCCATTTTACAAGACTCAGAGTGATGTCTGCAACACTGACACATGAAAACATCCTTAGAAAATTATGTGGCCACCAGTTTTTTTGTTCAAAACCTGCTCGGCTGTAGCTTGACGCTTTTTTATCGGTAAAATATATTAGCAAAAAGAAGCTCATTGCGCAAATTACATGAGGCAATTGAATTTAAAGTAAAAGCATCGAGAGAAACCTGAATGAGAAAGTTAAAATACATGGATAAAACTTCATTGCTCGTTAATGCAAGGAAGACCATAACATCCGA
Source organism: Orthonevra nobilis (assembly GCA_963555765.1). Lineage (NCBI taxonomy): Eukaryota > Metazoa > Arthropoda > Insecta > Diptera > Syrphidae > Orthonevra > Orthonevra nobilis. The sequence continues at coordinate 68,649,877 of OY743224.1, forward strand.
TTTAGTTTGTTTTCCACTGTTGTGGTTTCTTATCCTGAACCCAATCCTAGAAAATCCTATCAAAATCTGCAAAGAAAACTAGACTGAGTGTGATCCTCTTTAAGCCATATATTTACCAGACAGAAAAAGATCATTTGCTGAGCAGTTACCAGCTCGGAAGGAAGAGGTGGTGGAAATCTCTGGATTGAAACTATGTACTTTTGAACCCTTTCAAAAATGACATAAAGTTAATCCTTAATATTCCGAGCAGTGGTTAATATCTTACAAAGATAAAAGCAATCAAACAAATGTGATTGATTAGTTGAGATAAGCAGTTGGTCCTCAAACTTTTAAAATATGAATCCATATAAACAGAGTTCTTACAAAATGTAATACTTTTGAAATTAAGCTTTATAATATTTGATAATAATTTGATATAACACTTTATTGAAGAAGTTGAAAAACAACTGCCAAAAGCAAATACAAATTCAACTTCAAATGTTAAAGTTGTTGTTATGAAATCGATTCTCGTAACTCTAAATTTAAAATATCTTATCTGCACGTTGAGTTGAATACTCTTAGAGGGATGACTGGCTAAGATTTTTGTTCTTTGGTCCTATATTACATTCGAAAATACTTTCATTGAGTCGTTTAACACAAGCCATGGACAGCCAGCCAGCAAAAACAATTGTCTCAAGGTTACACACCCCAAACCGAAGCCTGCAAAATTCGAAATGGAAATATCATAGCAAAATTGCAGTCAATGCTGAGGACATGGAAGAACGAAGTATAGATAGCAAGATAGAACGTCTAAAAGCGGCGGCGACGACTTAGTTGGGAGTATGCACCAACTCATCTGAAATACATGGTCTGTAGACAGCATGCGAGCATGTCAATACGCACCACCTTTTCATCAAGTTCAAGGTTGGTGTTTTTTGGTGTCTGTTTCGTCCACAGAGACGAGATTTATGTAGTCATGTCTAGGTTTGGCATACCTGCCAAGCTCGTAATTTGTGCAGGATGGCGATGGAGAAATCAAGCTGCTCCATTGAGGTCGGCAAAGACGTCATCGACCCACTTGATGTCAAACAACATTTTAGACAAAGTGATGCACTGTCATGCGATTTCTTCAACATCATACTTGGGACAATAGTGCAAAAGAACTTTGTCAACGCCAGAAGGCAAAAAGAGGCATATGCTGTCATAAAGAAAGACCAAACCCTGATCAGAACGTTACCATAAACAGCTATAACTTTGAGGTAGTTGGGGCTTTGCCTATCTTGGCTCCGCTATAAATACAGATAATAACATCAGCGCTGAGATCAAACGAAGAATACCTCTGGCTATTAAAGATAAGCCCTCTTTCGAAGAACTGAAGTGTCGCTATATGAGAATCTTTTTCAATGTAAAGCTTTCTCCAAAACGCTTTTACAACCCATATTAGTTTCTAACAACCAAAACGAAACTTCTTACAACGAGCTCACAAACATTTCAATCCTGTGCGCAACATTAGATATATGTAACTAAATCAAAAACGATTATTTCCAAATTGTTGTCCTGATCACTTAAAAGAATACTTCCGTAAGTAAGAAATTACGGAAATGTTGAATTAAAATTAATGTTGAATACTCAACTTTACCTCCATAGCAGCTTACCATTCCCCTACTTATCCCCATTTCAAGTAATAAATATGATTTTAATTTTATAGAATTTTAACTGAACTAGATAAATTTGCTAATGATTCAACTCAATTATTATAATCTCATAATGTTTTAATTTAGATTTAATCTTTATATTTATATTTTTAATTTATTAGTCTAATGTGTTTTAATTCAATTTAACCAACGCATTCTTTACATAGCTAATCTTTCACAGATTTATAAGTATTTCTTACTGTGTTAGCATGTACATAATCAGTACACCCTCTAATCTATACTTTTTATGCGAAAACAAATATAAACTTACGGCGAGCTAAAAAAATGAGTATCTTAAAGTTGATGTTGGGAGCAAATTAAATAGCACATTAATGTTTTTTTTTATCATGAGATGGGAAGTTCATGATATGGGCAAGTCTACTCGCACCCAAACTAATTTTCAAATTTGTGTTCAGTTAGTGATGCTCATGATGATGAATATCTTAGAAATCGTCATTTGCGAACTCACGAAAAAAGTGCATTTTGTAACCATGGGCTATAGTCCAGCAGAATTAAGCAAAATAGCCTCGGATTTCAAATCTCTCTATTTTTGTCAATAATTGGTTCTCAGAGCTAAATTTTCAAATTTGTGTTCAGTTAGTGATGCTCATGATGATGAATATCTTAGAAATCGTCATTTGCGAATTCACGAAAAAAGTGCATTTTGAAACCATGGGCTATAGTCCAGCAGAATTAAGCAAAATAGCCTCGGATTTCAAATCTCTCTATTTTTGTCAATAATTGGTTCTCAGAGCTAAATTTTCAAATTTGTGTTCAGTTAGTGATGCTCATGATGATGAATATCTTAGAAATCGTCATTTGCGAATTCACGAAAAAAGTGCATTTTGAAACCATGGGCTATAGTCCAGCAGAATTAAGCAAAATAGCCTCGGATTTCAAATCTCTCTATTTTTGTCAATAATTGGTTCTCAGAGCTAAATTTTCAAATTTGTGTTCAGTTAGTGATGCTCATGATGATGAATATCTTAGAAATCGTCATTTGCGAATTCACGAAAAAAGTGCATTTTGAAACCATGGGCTATAGTCCAGCAGAATTAAGCAAAATAGCCTCGGATTTCAAATCTCTCTATTTTTGTCAATAATTGGTTCTCAGAGCTAAATTTTCAAATTTGTGTTCAGTTAGTGATGCTCATGATGATGAATATCTTAGAAATCGTCATATGCGAATTCACGAAAAAAGTGCATTTTGAAACCATGGGCTATAGTCCAGCAGAATTAAGCAAAATAGCCTCGGATTTCACATCTCTCTATTTTTGTCAATAATTGGTTCTCAGAGCTAAATTTTCAAATTTGTGTTCAGTTAGTGATGCTCATGATGATGAATATCTTAGAAATCGTCATTTCCGAATTCACGAAAAAAGTGCATTTTGAAACCATGGGCTATAGTCCAGCAGAATTAAGCAAAATAGCCTCGGATTTCAAATCTCTCTATTTTTGTCAATAATTGGTTCTCAGAGCTAAATTTTCAAATTTGTGTTCAGTTAGTGATGCTCATGATGATGAATATCTTAGAAATCGTCATTTCCGAATTCACGAAAAAAGTGCATTTTGAAACCATGGGCTATAGTCCAGCAGAATTAAGCAAAATAGCCTCGGATTTCAAATCTCTCTATTTTTGTCAATAATTGGTTCTCAGAGCTAAATTTTCAAATTTGTGTTCAGTTAGTGATGCTCATGATGATGAATATCTTAGAAATCGTCATTTGCGAATTCAGGAAAAAAGTGCATTTTGAAACCATGGGCTATAGTCCAGCAGAATTAAGCAAAATAGCCTCGGATTTCAAATCTCTCTATTTTTGTCAATAATTGGTTCTCAGAGCTAAATTTTCAAATTTGTGTTCAGTTAGTGATGCTCATGATGATGAATATCTTAGAAATCGTCATTTGCGAATTCACGAAAAAAGTGCATTTTGAAACCATGGGCTATAGTCCAGCAGAATTAAGCAAAATAGCCTCGGATTTCACATCTCTCTGTTTTTGTCAATAATTGGTTCTCAGAGCTAAATTTTCAAATTTGTGTTCAGTTAGTGATGCTCATGATGATGAATATCTTAGAAATCGTCATTTCCGAATTCACGAAAAAAGTGCATTTTGAAACCATGGGCTATAGTCCAGCAGAATTAAGCAAAATAGCCTCGGATTTCAAATCTCAATTTTTGTCAATAATTGGTTCTCAGAGCTAAATTTTCAAATTTGTGTTCAGTTAGTGATGCTCATGATGATGAATATCTTAGAAATCGTCATTTGCGAACTCAGGAAAAAATTGCATTTTGTAACCATGGGCTATAGTCCAGCAGAATTAAGCAAAATAGCCTCGGATTTCAAATCTCTCTATTTTTGTCAATAATTGGTTCTCAGAGCTAAATTTTCAAATTTGTGTTCAGTTAGTGATGCTCATGATGATGAATATCTTAGAAATCATCATTTGCGAATTCACGAAAAAAGTGCATTTTGAAACCATGGGCTATAGTCCAGCAGAATTAAGCAAAATAGCCTCGGATTTCAAATCTCTCTATTTTTGTCAATAATTGGTTCTCAGAGCTAAATTTTCAAATTTGTGTTCAGTTAGTGATGCTCATGATGATGAATATCTTAGAAATCGTCATTTGCGAATTCACGAAAAAAGTGCATTTTGTAACCATGGGCTATAGTCCAGCAGAATTAAGCAAAATAGTCTCGGATTTCAAATCTCTCTATTTTTGTCAATAATTGGTTCTCAGAGCTAAATTTTCAAATTTGTGTTCAGTTAGTGATGCTCATGATGATGAATATCTTAGAAATCTTCATTTGCGAACTCAGGAAAAAGTGCATTTTGTAACCATGGGCTATAGTCCAGCAGAATTAAGCAAAATAGCCTCGGATTTCAAATCTCTCTATTTTTGTCAATAATTGGTTCTCAGAGCTAAATTTTCAAGTTTGTGTTCAGTTAGTGATGCTCATGATGATGAATATCTTAGAAATCGTCATTTAAGAATTCACGAAAAAAGTGCATTTTGAAGCCATGGGCTATAGTCCAGCAGAATTAAGCAAAATAGCCTCGGATTTCAAATCTCTCTATTTTTGTCAATAATTGGTTCTCAGAGCTAAATTTTCAAATTTGTGTTCAGTTAGTGATGCTCATGATGATGAATATCTTTTTTTTTTTTTTTTTTTTTTTTTTTGTCTTTTTATTTCCTTTATTTCATTAAAATTTTTTAGCTTAAATCTATAATTACAATGGGTAAATTCAGATAAACGATATGCACTTAAGTTAATGAATTACAAATTATGCTAAATTAAAGTGAAATAGTTATGTTCATCCTGTTATTCTACAATAATGAATAAGTGGCGAATGAACAATTCATTGAGAAGAAAAACATATTTTTGTGGGGGTATATATTTCATAAGTATCTGTTTTAAGTATTATCTTAAGTATGAAATGAAATCTGTGAACATCTTTGAGAAAAGCGTGAATATATAGATTATAGTTGTAAAGAAGCAGAAAAAATTAAAATCAAATCATTGGATTAATAATATATTCTATTTCTGAATGGTTAAAAGAAAATAGCCACTGTTTAATTTTGCTTAAAAATTTTGATTCAATTCTCTCACCTTTGATATCAACGGGCAATTTATTAAAAAGGCGAGGAGCAATAACTGAATAAAAATGACAAAAGTGTGATTTAAAAATTCTAGGAACAATGACAAACTGACGGTTGTTGGCTCTCAAATTGTAGTCTTCTTGTATTCTAGCAAGATTATAACCAGAACATTTAAAAAACATTTTTAAAACATTAAAATAGTACAAATGCCTTACAGGAAAAATACCGAGGCTTACGAACAAGGTAAAGCTGGAAGTTCTACGATTCACTTTAGAAATAATACGAATCGCATGTTTTTGTTTAATAAGCAACTGCCTTATTTTACAGGAGTGGGCCCCACCCCAACAGCTAATTCCATATTTAAGCTTGGATTGCACTAGACCACTGTATGCTAGTTTCAAAATTGGTTTAGAGCAATAGAGACTAAGGTGGTAGATTTGCCTAACGACACTGCAAAGATAACGTCTTAAATTAGCTGTATGTTCAAGCCAAGTAAGCTTTGTATCTAGTGTTATACCTAGGTACTTAAATTTATCTACACATTCAATCGCAAAACAGTCGTCACAACAATGTAATTCTGACCTAAACTTACGTGTAAAAAATTGGAACTTGGAACAACAAGGTGCGTGATACGTTAAAGTTAAGCCTTCAGGAGCTATTCCCAGTAGATTAAAAAACATGAACTTAGTTTTGCTACTAATAACTAGCCTATGAAAAGCAAACCAATGACGAAGAATGTCTAAGTCATGATTCATATTGGCAACTATTTCAAAGTAGTTTTTAGTTGAGTAAGAGAGAGCAGCATCATCCGCAAAAGCAGTTAATTTCCCTGTGAATGGCTGTAGAAACAAAGAGTTAATAAATATTAAAAACAAGATAGGCCCCAGGACAGAGCCTTGAGGTATACCTATTTTTAAATAAGACATCGAACTTAGATTATTTTTTACTCTAGTTCTTTGATTACGATTTGTTAAGAACGAGCATAACCAATCATAGACAAATCCCCTGAAACCAGCATTAAATAGTTTCCTTAGCAACAATCCGTGGTCGACCATATCAAAGGCCTTTGTTATATCAATGAACAGAGCTGATGAGATGTTTAATTCATTAATTGATTCATAAATTTCGCTACAGAACTTAATCAACGCCTTTTCAGTCGATTTTCCATTTCTGAAACCAAACTGAAAATTACTAAAAAACTCAATGCTATTCAGATATGATAAAATTCGACTCTTCATACCTCTTTCGAAAACCTTAGAAAACACTGACAGAAGAGAAATAGGTCTATAGTTGTTCAAATCCAAAGAATTTCCTTTTTTATGTAGGGGGATTACTATAGCTGTTTTAAGTGCGTTTGGAAACATACCCTTTCTAACGCTTAGATTAAAAATGAAGCACAAGACATCTGCAATTAAGAGCGATATATTTTTGAGTAAATAACTTGAAATTGAGTCGAAGGAAGAAGATTTAGTAGGTTTAAGCGATAGGATCAGCTTGTGAATTTCAAGGGCAGAAAAATCGAAAAAACAAAATCTACCGGGACTAAGAATATCATGCCGAATGACATCATCGTTAAAAACAGAGTTGTTTACTCGAATAGAATGGGAAATTTTAGAAAAGTGTTCATTAAAAATGTTAGCTACATCGATAGGATTAGAAATAATAATATCTTCCTTACTTATTTTTAAATCAATATCGGACGCATTACGATTCAAAATTTCATTCACGAGTCTCCATTCCTTTCTAATATTTCCTACATTTTCAGTCAGCCTACGGGAGTAGTAATCATCTCTACATTTAGGTATTTCCGTTTTTAATTCCCTGCATAATTGGATATAATAGTTTTTTAGCCTTATACTGTTAGGGTGTTTATTAACAGATGCACGAAGACGATTCTTTTTCCTTATCTTATTCAGAAGAGGTAGGGATAACCATGGTTTAAGGCGTCGAAATTTATTCGTATTTCTGACAACAGTTTCACTGCAATTTGAAATATGAACCTGTAATTTATTTAGAAATAAATCAAACGCGATTGATGGATCACCTGCATCGTAAACTTCATCCCAGAATTCAAATGTCAAGGCAGACCTTAGTGCAGAGAAATCAATATTATTAACTTCATTCTGAACGACCGAGGTTTGCTTTCTCATATTGTGATCTAACTGAATACTAATTAAGGAATGATCAGTTAAATGCAGGTCGAAAACGGATGTTTTATAATTGACTTTGTTGTTCCTATGTAGACGTAAAAATATGTGGTCCAAACACGATCTAGAAGATTCAGATATACGAGTTGGATCTGACAATAACGAACTAAAGCCAAAAGCAGATAAAGTGGAAATAAAATTATCGACATCAGAAGAATCCGAAAGTATATCAATATTAAAATCGCCTATCAGAGCCATATTCTTGGTATTTTTGCTAGCTAAGAAATTAGAAAACTCATCCAAAAACATAGAGACACCGCATTTATGCAGCCTATACACACCAACGAAAGAATATTGAAACCCATGAATTTCTAAATCAACACATAATAAATCCGCACTATTCAAAGTAACATTGCTAACATTACAGCATAAATTACTGCGATAAAACACTGCAACTCCACCGGCGGAGTATGAATTATTACAGTTAGCAGCAAAAGTATAGTTAGGAATGCTGAAATTCAAGAGCTCCGAGTCGTAAATCCATATCTCGGAAAGAAATATAACATCTGGAAGATGGTCAAGAGAAGCCAGATGAGAGTAAAATGGATCAAAATTTTTTCTTAAACTTCGAATATTTTGGTGAATTACAGAAAAACCATAGTAATTAGCAACAGAATGATTTATACAAAGGCAATTTCGTTCACATGAATTAGAAGGATATAATGTATTATCAATGAATCTGTGGGAATTATCAAAGTTGTTGGACTCCATCAATAGATTTGCAGAAATTAGCGAGATCACCACAGTTTCTAATTGCTAATACCGTATCTCCATCCTTAATTCTCACAAGCACTGTCGAAGTACGAACCCAAACATATTTACACTTGTTTTGAATTTTTAGATCCTTAGCCTTCTTTAACAGCGAACGATTATAGCCTGTAAGGCTGTCATTGATGAAGATTCTGCCCTTGATGTTGTTGTTGCCTTTGTTGTTAGAAGATTGACGTCCATAAAGTTTTTCAGCGGAAAATTTTGTTTTGCTAGCATGTACTTTACTCATTATTCTTTGTTTTGCTGCGAGAGAAGTAAATTTTACACAAGCGATATTGGCAAATTTTTTATTGTCGTCATTCTTCTTTACGTAGCATGATTCGATTTCATTTTCACTTATGGTTTCCCCAATTCCCTCCGCGACAAGCTTAAAAAAGCTCTCTTTAACATTATCATTGTTTACATTTGGTAATCCAACGATGTCAACGGAGCATTGCAGTTGCTTCTGTTCAAGTGCATTAACCTTATACTCTAAGATATCAACTGTTTTAGTAAGAGTTTCATTTCTCTCCTCCAAGAATTTTATTTTTGACAGAGCTTCCGTGTTAAGTTGTTGAAGCTTTATTATTTCTTTGTAAAGCATGGAAAGAGTAACTGACATGTGCGGTGAATTCTCATCTGTGGTGGGCGCAATGGGAGATGATGAAGCAGAGCAGAAGCGGTCGGAGGAAGCTAATGATGTTGACACGGAATATCTTAGAAATCGTCATTTGCGAATTCACGAAAAAAGTGCATTTTGAAGCCATGGGCTATAGTCCAGCAGAATTAAGCAAAATAGCCTCGGATTTCAAATCTCTCTATTTTTGTCAATAATTGGTTCTCAGAGCTAAATTTTCAAATTTGTGTTCAGTTAGTGATGCTCATGATGATGAATATCTTAGAAATCGTCATTTGCGAATTCACGAAAAAAGTGCATTTTGAAACCATGGGCTATAGTCCAGCAGAATTAAGCAAAATAGCCTCGGATTTCAAATCTCTCTATTTTTGTCAATAATTGGTTCTCAGAGCTAAATTTTCAAATTTGTGTTCAGTTAGTGATGCTCATGATGATGAATATCTTAGAAATCGTCATTTGCGAACTCAGGAAAAAAGTGCATTTTGTAACCATGGGCTATAGTCCAGCAGAATTAAGCAAAATAGCCTCGGATTTCAAATCTCTCTATTTTTGTCAATAATTGGTTCTCAGAGCTAAATTTTCAAATTTGTGTTCAGTTAGTGATGCTCATGATGATGAATATCTTAGAAATCGTCGTTTGCGAACTCAGGAAAAAAGTGCATTTTGAAACCATGGGCTATAGTCCAGCAGAATTAAGCAAAATAGCCTCGGATTTCAAATCTCTCTATTTTTGTCAATAATTGGTTCTCAGAGCTAAATTTTCAAATTTGTGTTCAGTTAGTGATGCTCATGATGATGAATATCTTAGAAATCGTCATTTGCGAATTCACGAAAAAAGTGCATTTTGAAACCATGGGCTATAGTCCAGCAGAATTAAGCAAAATAGCCTCGGATTTCAAATCTCTCTATTTTTGTCAATAATTGGTTCTCAGAGCTAAATTTTCAAATTTGTGTTCAGTTAGTGATGCTCATGATGATGAATATCTTAGAAATCGTCATTTGCGAACTCAGGAAAAAAGTGCATTTTGTAACCATGGGCTATAGTCCAGCAGAATTAAGCAAAATAGCCTCGGATTTCAAATCTCTCTATTTTTGTCAATAATTGGTTCTCAGAACTAAATTTTCAAATTTGTGTTCAGTTAGTGATGCTCATGATGATGAATATCTTAGAAATCGTCGTTTGCGAACTCAGGAAAAAAGTGCATTTTGTAACCATGGGCTATAGTCCAGCAGAATTAAGCGAAATAGCCTCGGATTTCAAATCCCTCTATATTTGTCAATAATTGGTTCTCAGAGCTAAATTTTCAAATTTGTGTTCAGTTAGTGATGCTCATGATGATGAATATCTTAGAAATCGTTATTTGCGAATTCACGAAAAAAGTGCATTTTGAAGCCATGGGCTATAGTCCAGCAGAATTAAGCAAAATAGCCTCGGATTTCAAATCTCTCTATTTTTGTCAATAATTGGTTCTCAGAGCTAAATTTTCAAATTTGTGTTCAGTTAGTGATGCTCATGATGATGAATATCTTAGAAATCGTCGTTTGCGAACTCAGGAAAAAAGTGCATTTTGTAACCATGGGCTATAGTCCAGCAGAATTAAGCGAAATAGCCTCGGATTTCAAATCTCTCTATATTTGTCAATAATTGGTTCTCAGAGCTAAATTTTCAAATTTGTGTTCAGTTAGTGATGCTCATGATGATGAATATCTTAGAAATCGTCATTTGCGAATTCACGAAAAAAGTGCATTTTGAAGCCATGGGCTATAGTCCAGCAGAATTAAGCAAAATAGCCTCGGATTTCAAATCTCTCTATTTTTGTCAATAATTGGTTCTCAGAGCTAAATTTTCAAATTTGTGTTCAGTTAGTGATGCTCATGATGATGAATATCTTAGAAATCGTAATTTGCGAATACACGAAAAAAGTGCATTTTGAAACCATGGGCTACAGTCCAGCAGAATTAAGCAATATAGCCTCGGATTTCAAATCTCTCTATTATGATGAATATCTTAGAAATCGTCATTTGCGAATTCAGGAAAAAAGTGCATTTTGAAACCATGGGCTATAGTCCAGCAGAATTAAGCAAAATAGTCTCGGATTTCAAATCTCTCTATTTTTGTCAATAATTGGTTCTAAGAGCTAAATTTTCAAATTTGTGTTCAGTTAGTGATGCTCATGATGATGAATATCTTAGAAATCGTCATTTGCGAATTCACGAAAAAAGTGCATTTTGAAACCATGGGCTATAGTCCAGCAGAATTAAGCAAAATAGCCTCGGATTTCAAATCTCTCTATTTTTGTCAATAATTGGTTCTCAGAGCTAAATTTTCAAATTTGTGTTCAGTTAGTGATGCTCATGATGATGAATATCTTAGAAATCGTCATTTGCGAATTCAGGAAAAAAGTGCATTTTGAAACCATGGGCTATAGTCCAGCAGAATTAAGCAAAATAGCCTCGGATTTAAATCTCTCTATTTTTGTCAATAATTGGTTCTCAGAGCTAAATTTTCAAATTTGTGTTCAGTTAGTGATGCTCATGATGATGAATATCTTAGAAATCGTCATTTGCGAATTCACAAAAAAAGTGCATTTTGAAACCATGGGCTATAGTCCAGCAGAATTAAGCAAAATAGCCTCGGATTTCAAATCTCTCTATTTTTGTCAATAATTGGTTCTCAGAGCTAAATTTTCAAATTTGTGTTCAGTTAGTGATGCTCATGATGATGAATATCTTAGAAATCGTCATTTGCGAATTCACGAAAAAAGTGCATTTTGAAACCATGGGCTATGGTCCAGCAGAATTAAGCAAAATAGCCTCGGATTTCAAATCCCTCTATTTTTGTCAATAATTGGTTCTCAGAGCTAAATTTTCAAATTTGTGTTCAGTTAGTGATGCTCATGATGATGAATATCTTAGAAATCGTCATTTTCGACTTCACGAAAAAAGTGCATTTTGAAACCATGGGCTATAGTCCAGCAGAATTAAGCAAAATAGCCTCGGATTTCAAATCTCTCTATTTTTGTCAATAATTGGTTCTCAGAGCTAAATTTTCAAATTTGTGTCCAGTAAGTGATGCTCATGATGATGAATATCTTAGAAATCGTCATTTGCGAATTCACGAAAAAAGAGCATTTTGAAACCATGGGCTATAGTCCAGCAGAATTAAGCAAAATAGCCTCGGATTTCAAATCTCTCTATTTTTGTCAGTAATTGGTTCTCAGAGCTAAATTTTCAAATTTGTGTTCAGTTAGTGATGCTCATAATTATCAATATCATAGAAATCGTCATTTGCGAATTCACGAAAAAACTGCATTTTGAAAACATGGGCTATAGTCCAGCAGAATTAAGCAAAATAGCCTCGGATTTCAAATCTCTCTATTTTTGTCAATAATTGGTTCTCAGAGCTAAATTTTCAAATTTGTGTTCAGTTAGTAATGCTCATAATTATCAATATCATAGAAATCGTCATTTGCGAATTCACGAAAAAAGTGCATTTTGAAACCATGGGCTATAGTCCAGCAGAATTAAGCAAAATAGCCTCGGATTTCAAATCTCTCTATTTTTGTCAATAATTGGTTCTCAGAGCTTAATTTTCAAATTTGTGTTCAGTTAGTGATGCTCATAATTATCAATATCATAGAAATCGTCATTTGCGAATTCACGAAAAAAGTGCATTTTGAAACCATGGGCTATAGTCCAGCAGAATTAAGCAAAATAGCCTCGGATTTCAAATCTCTCTATTTTTGTCAATAATTGGTTCTCAGAGCTAAATTTTCAAATTTGTGTTCAGTTAGTGATGCTCATGATGATGAATATCGTAGAAATCGTCATTTGCGAATTCACGAAAAAAGTGCATTTTGAAACCATGGGCTATAGTCCAGCAGAATTAAGCAAAATAGCCTCGGATTTCAAATCTCTCTATTTTTGTCAGTAATTGGTTCTCAGAGCTAAATTTTCAAATTTGTGTTCAGTTAGTGATGCTCATAATTATCAATATCATAGAAATCGTCATTTGCGAATTCACGAAAAAACTGCATTTTGAAAACATGGGCTATAGTCCAGCAGAATTAAGCAAAATAGCCTCGGATTTCAAATCTCTCTATTTTTGTCAATAATTGGTTCTCAGAGCTAAATTTTCAAATTTGTGTTCAGTTAGTAATGCTCATAATTATCAATATCATAGAAATCGTCATTTGCGAATTCACGAAAAAAGTGCATTTTGAAACCATGGGCTATAGTCCAGCAGAATTAAGCAAAATAGCCTCGGATTTCAAATCTCTCTATTTTTGTCAATAATTGGTTCTCAGAGCTTAATTTTCAAATTTGTGTTCAGTTAGTGATGCTCATAATTATCAATATCATAGAAATCGTCATTTGCGAATTCACGAAAAAAGTGCATTTTGAAACCATGGGCTATAGTCCAGCAGAATTAAGCAAAATAGCCTCGGATTTAAAATCTCTCTATTTTTGTCAATAATTGGTTCTCAGAGCTAAATTTTCAAATTTGTGTTCAGTTAGTGATGCTCATGATGATGAATATCGTAGAAATCGTCATTTGCGAATTCACGAAAAAAGTGCATTTTGAAACCATGGGCTATAGTCCAGCAGAATTAAGCAAAATAGCCTCGGATTTCAAATCTCTCTATTTTTGTCAGTAATTGGTTCTCAGAGCTAAATTTTCAAATTTGTGTTCAGTTAGTGATGCTCATAATTATCAATATCATAGAAATCGTCATTTGCGAATTCACGAAAAAACTGCATTTTGAAAACATGGGCTATAGTCCAGCAGAATTAAGCAAAATAGCCTCGGATTTCAAATCTCTCTATTTTTGTCAGTAATTGGTTCTCAGAGCTAAATTTTCAAATTTGTGTGCTCATGATGATGAATATGATAGAAATCGTCATTTGCGAATTCAGGAAAAAAGTGCAGTTTGAAACCAGGGGCTATAGTCCAGCAGAATTAAGCAAAAAGCCTCGGATTTCAAATCTCTCTATTTTTGTCAATAATTGGTTCTCAGAGCTAAATTTTCAAATTTGTGTTCAGTTAGTGATGCTCATAATTATCAATATCATAGAAATCGTCATTTGCGAATTCACGAATAAAGTGCATTTTGAAACCATGGGCTATAGTCCAGCAGAATTAAGCAAAATAGCCTCGGATTTCAAATCTCTCTATTTTTGTCAATAATTGGTTCTCAGAGCTTAATTTTCAAATTTGTGTTCAGTTAGTGATGCTCATAATTATCAATATCATAGAAATCGTCATTTGCGAATTCACGAAAAAAGTGCATTTTGAAACCATGGGCTATAGTCCAGCAGAATTAAGCAAAATAGCCTCGGATTTCAAATCTCTCTATTTTTGTCAATAATTGGTTCTCAGAGCTAAATTTTCAAATTTGTGTTCAGTTAGTGATGCTCATGATGATGAATATCGTAGAAATCGTCATTTGCGAATTCACGAAAAAAGTGCATTTTGAAACCATGGGCTATAGTCCAGCAGAATTAAGCAAAATAGCCTCGGATTTCAAATCTCTCTATTTTTGTCAGTAATTGGTTCTCAGAGCTAAATTTTCAAATTTGTGTTCAGTTAGTGATGCTCATAATTATCAATATCATAGAAATCGTCATTTGCGAATTCACGAAAAAACTGCATTTTGAAAACATGGGCTATAGTCCAGCAGAATTAAGCAAAATAGCCTCGGATTTCAAATCTCTCTATTTTTGTCAGTAATTGGTTCTCAGAGCTAAATTTTCAAATTTGTGTGCTCATGATGATGAATATGATAGAAATCGTCATTTGCGAATTCAGGAAAAAAGTGCAGTTTGAAACCATGGGCTATAGTCCAGCAGAATTAAGCAAAAAGCCTCGGATTTCAAATCTCTCTATTTTTGTCAATAATTGGTTCTCAGAGCTAAATTTTCAAATTTGTGTTCAGTTAGTGATGCTCATGATGATGAATATCTTAGAAATCGTCATTTGCGAATTCACGAAAAAAGTGCATTTTGAAACCATGGGCTATAGTCCAGCAGAATTAAGCAAAAAGCCTCGGATTTCAAATCTCTCTATTTTTGTCAATAATTGGTTCTCAGAGCTAAATTTTCAAATTTGTGTTCAGTTAGTGATGCTCATGATGATGAATATCTTAGAAATCGTCATTTGCGAATTCAGGAAAAAAGTGCATTTTGAAAACATGGGCTATAGTCCAGCAGAATTAAGCAAAATAGCCTCGGATTTCAAATCTCTCTATTTTTGTCAATAATTGGTTCTCAGAGCTAAATTTTCAAATTTGTGTTCAGTTAGTGATGCTCATGATGATGAATATCTTAGAAATCGTCATTTGCGAATTCACGAAAAAAGTGCATTTTGAAACCATGGGCTATAGTCCAGCAGAATTAAGCAAAAAGCCTCGGATTTCAAATCTCTCTATTTTTGTCAATAATTGGTTCTCAGAGCTAAATTTTCAAATTTGTGTTCAGTTAGTGATGCTCATGATGATGAATATCTTAGAAATCGTCATTTGCGAATTCAGGAAAAAAGTGCATTTTGAAACCATGGGCTATAGTCCAGCAGAATTAAGCAAAAAGCCTCGGATTTCAAATCTCTCTATTTTTGTCAATAATTGGTTCTCAGAGCTAAATTTTCAAATTTGTGTTCAGTTAGTGATGCTCATGATGATGAATATCTTAGAAATCGTCATTTGCGAATTCGCGAAAAAAGTGCATTTTGAAACCATGGGCTATAGTCCAGCAGAATTAAGCAAAATAGCCTCGGATTTCAAATCTCTCTATTTTTGTCAATAATTGGTTCTCAGAGCTAAATTTTCAAATTTGTGTTAAGTTAGTGATGCTCATAATTATCAATATCATAGAAATCGTCATTTGCGAATTCAGGAAAAAAGTGCATTTTGAAACTATGGGCTATAGTCCAGCAGAATTAAGCAAAATAGCCTCGGATTTCAAATCTCTCTATTTTTGTCAATAATTGGTTCTCACAGCTAAATTTTCAAATTTGTGTTCAGTTAGTGATGCTCATGATGATGAATATCTTAGAAATCGTCATTTGCGAATTCGCGAAAAAAGTGCATTTTGAAACCATGGGCTATAGTCCAGCAGAATTAAGCAAAATAGCCTCGGATTTCAAATCTCCCTATTTTTGTCAATAATTGGTTCTCAGAGCTAAATTTTCAAATTTGTGTTAAGTTAGTGATGCTCATAATTATCAATATCATAGAAATCGTCATTTGCGAATTCAGGAAAAAAGTGCATTTTGAAACTATGGGCTATAGTCCAGCAGAATTAAGCAAAATAGCCTCGGATTTCAAATCTCTCTATTTTTGTCAATAATTGGTTCTCAGAGCTAAATTTTCAAATTTGTGTTCAGTTGGTGATGCTCATGATGATGAATATCTTAGAAATCGTCATTTGCGAATTCACGAAAAAAGTGCATTTTGAAACCATGGGCTATAGTCCAGCAGAATTAAGCAAAATAGCCTCGGATTTCAAATCTCTCTATTTTTGTCAATAATTGGTTCTCAGAGCTAAATTTTCAAATTTGTGTTCAGTTAGTGATGCTCATGATGATGAATATCTTAGAAATCGTCATTTGCGAATTCACGAAAAAAGTGCATTTTGAAACCATGGGCTATAGTCCAGCAGAATTAAGCAAAAAGCCTCGGATTTCAAATCTCTCTATTTTTGTCAATAATTGGTTCTCAGAGCTAAATTTTCAAATTTGTGTTCAGTTAGTGATGCTCATGATGATGAATATCTTAGAAATCGTCATTTGCGAATTCAGGAAAAAAGTGCATTTTGAAAACATGGGCTATAGTCCAGCAGAATTAAGCAAAATAGCCTCGGATTTCAAATCTCTCTATTTTTGTCAATAATTGGTTCTCAGAGCTAAATTTTCAAATTTGTGTTCAGTTAGTGATGCTCATGATGATGAATATCTTAGAAATCGTCATTTGCGAATTCACGAAAAAAGTGCATTTTGAAACCATGGGCTATAGTCCAGCAGAATTAAGCAAAAAGCCTCGGATTTCAAATCTCTCTATTTTTGTCAATAATTGGTTCTCAGAGCTAAATTTTCAAATTTGTGTTCAGTTAGTGATGCTCATGATGATGAATATCTTAGAAATCGTCATTTGCGAATTCACGAAAAAAGTGCATTTTGAAACCATGGGCTATAGTCCAGCAGAATTAAGCAAAATAGCCTCGGATTTCAAATCTCTCTATTTTTGTCAATAATTGGTTCCCAGAGCTAAATTTTCAAATTTGTATTCAGTTAGTGATGCTCATAATTATCAATATCATAGAAATCGTGATTTGCGAATTCAGGAAAAAAGTGCATTTTGAAATAGCCTCGGATTTCAAATCTCTCTAGTTTTGTCAATAATTGGTTCTCAGAGCTAAATTTTCAAATTTGTTTTCAGTTAGTGATGCTAATGATGATGAATATTTTAGAAATCGTCATTTGCGAATTCACGAAAAAAGTGCATTTTGAAAACATGGGCTATAGTCCAGCAGAATTAAGCAAAATAGCCTCGGATTTCAAATCTCTCTATTTTTGTCAATAATCGGTTCTCAGAGCTAAATTTTCAAATTTGTGTTCAGTTAGTAATGCTCATAATTATCAATATCATAGAAATCGTGATTTGCGAATTCAGGAAAAAAGTGCATTTTGAAACCATGGGCTATAGTCCAGCAGAATTAAGCAAAATAGCCTCGGATTTCAAATCTCTCTATTTTTGTCAATAATTGGTTCTCAGAGCTAAATTTTCAAATTTGTGTTCAGTTAGTGATGGTCAAGATGATGAATATCTTAGAAATCGTCATTTGCGAATTCACGAAAAAAGTGCATTTTGAAACCATGGTTTATAGTCCAGCAGAATTAAGCAAAATAGCCTCGGATTTCAAATCTCTCTATTTTTGTCAATAATTGGTTCTCAGAGCTTAATTTTCAAATTTGTGTTCAGTTAGTAATGCTCATAATTATCAATATCATAGAAATCGTCATTTGCGAATTCACGAAAAAACTGCATTTTGAAAACATGGGCTATAGTCCAGCAGAATTAAGCAAAATAGCCTCGGATTTCAAATCTCTCAATTTTTGTCAATAATTGGTTCTCAGAGCTAAATTTTCAAATTTGTGTTCAGTTAGTGATGCTCATGATGTTGAATATCTTAGAAATCGTCATTCGCGAATTCAGGAAAAAAGTGCATTTTGAAACCATGGGCTATAGTCCAGCAGAATTAAGCAAAAAGCCTCGGATTTCAAATCTCTCTATTTTTGTCAATAATTGGTTCTCAGAGCTAAATTTTCAAATTTGTGTTCAGTTAGTGATGCACATGATGATGAATATCTTAGAAATCGTCATTTTCGAATTCACGAAAAAAGTGCATTTTGAAACCATGGGCTATAGTCCAGCAGAATTAAGCAAAATAGCCTCGGATTTCAAATCTCTCTATTTTTGTCAATAATTGGTTTTCAGAGCTGAATTTTCAAATTTGTGTTCAGTTAGTGATGCTCATGATGATGAATATCTTAGAAATCGTCATTTGCAAATTCACGAAAAAAGTGCATTTTGAAACCATGGGCTATAGTCCAGCAGAATTAAGCAAAATGGCCTCGGATTTCAAATCTCTCTATTTTTGGCAATAATTGGTTCTCAGAACTAAATTTTCAAATTTGTGTTCAGTAAGTGATGCTCATGATGATGAATATCTTAGAAATCGTCATTTGCGAATTCACGAAAAAAGTGCATTTTGAAACCATGGGCTATAGTCCAGCAGAATTAAGCAAAATAGCCTCGGATTTCAAATCTCTCTATTTTTGTCAATAATCGGTTCTCAGAGCTAAATTTTCAAATTTGTGTTCAGTTAGTAATGCTCATAATTATCAATATCATAGAAATCGTCATTTGCGAATTCACGAAAAAACTGCATTTTGAAAACATGGGCTATAGTCCAGCAGAATTAAGCAAAATAGCCTCGGATTTCAAATCTCTCTATTTTTGTCAGTAATTGGTTCTCAGAGCTAAATTTTCAAATTTGTGTGCTCATGATGATGAATATGATAGAAATCGTCATTTGCGAATTCAGGAAAAAAGTGCAGTTTGAAACCATGGGCTATAGTCCAGCAGAATTAAGCAAAAAGCCTCGGATTTCAAATCTCTCTATTTTTGTCAATAATTGGTTCTCAGAGCTAAATTTTCAAATTTGTGTTCATTTAGTGATGCTCATGATGATGAATATCTTAGAAATCGTCATTTGCGAATTCACGAAAAAAGTGCATTTTGAAACCATGGGCTATAGTCCAGCAGAATTAAGCAAAAAGCCTCGGATTTCAAATCTCTCTATTTTTGTCAATAATTGGTTCTCAGAGCTAAATTTTCAAATTTGTGTTCAGTTAGTGATGCTCATGATGATGAATATCTTAGAAATCGTCATTTGCGAATTCACGAAAAAAGTGCATTTTGAAACCATGGGCTATAGTCCAGCACAATTAAGCAAAATAGCCTCGGATTTCAAATCTCTCTATTTTTGTCAATAATTGGTTCTCAGAGCTAAATTTTAAAATTTGTGTTCAGTTAGTGATGCTCATGATGATGAATATCTTAGAAATCGTCATTTGCGAATTCACGAAAAAAGTGCATTTTGAAACCATGGGCTATAGTCCAGCAGAATTAAGCAAAATAGCCTCGGATTTCAAATCTCTCTATTTTTGTCAATAATTGGTTCTCAGAGCTAAATTTTAAAATTTGTGTTCAGTTAGTGATGCTCATGATGATGAATATCTTAGAAATCGTCATTTGCGAATTCACGAAAAAAGTGCATTTTGAAACCATGGGCTATAGTCCAGCAGAATTAAGCAAAATAGCCTCGGATTTCAAATCTCTCTATTTTTGTCAATAATTGGTTCTCAGAGCTAAATTTTCAAATTTGTGTTCAGTTAGTGATGCTCATGATGATGAATATCTTAGAAATCGTCATTTGCGAATTCACGAAAAAAGTGCATTTTGAAACCATGGGCTATAGTCCAGCAGAATTAAGCAAAATAGCCTCGGATTTCAAATCTCTCTATTTTTGTCAATAATTGGTTCTCAGAGCTAAATTTTCAAATTTGTGTTCAGTTAGTGATGGTCAAGATGATGAATATCTAAGAAATCGTCATTCGCGAATTCAGGAAAAAAGTGCATTTTGAAACCATGGGCTATAGTCCAGCAGAATTAAGCAAAATAGCCTCGGATTTCAAATCTCTCTATTTTTGTCAATAATCGGTTCTCAGAGCTGAATTTTCAAATTTGTGTTCAGTTAGTGATGCTCATGATGATGAATATCTTAGAAATCGTCATTTGCGAATTCACGAAAAAAGTGCATTTTGAAACCATGGGCTATAGTCCAGCAGAATTAAGCAAAATGGCCTCGGATTTCAAATCTCTCTATTTTTGGCAATAATTGGTTCTCAGAACTAAATTTTCAAATTTGTGTTCAGTAAGTGATGCTCATGATGATGAATATCTTAGAAATCGTCATTTGCGAATTCACGAAAAAAGTGCATTTTGAAACCATGGGCTATAGTCCAGCAGAATTAAGCAAAATAGCCTCGGATTTCAAATCTCTCTATTTTTGTCAATAATTGGTTCTCAGAGCTAAATTTTCAAATTTGTGTTCAGTTAGTAATGCTCATAATTATCAATATCATAGAAATCGTCATTTGCGAATTCACGAAAAAACTGCATTTTGAAAACATGGGCTATAGTCCAGCAGAATTAAGCAAAATAGCCTCGGATTTCAAATCTCTCTATTTTTGTCAGTAATTGGTTCTCAGAGCTAAATTTTCAAATTTGTGTTCAGTTAGTGATGCTCATGATGTTGAATATCTTAGAAATCGTCATTCGCGAATTCAGGAAAAAAGTGCATTTTGAAACCATGGGCTATAGTCCAGCAGAATTAAGCAAAATAGCCTCGGATTTCAAATCTCTCTATTTTTGTCAGTAATTGGTTCTCAGAGCTAAATTTTCAAATTTGTGTTCAGTTAGTGATGCTCATGATGTTGAATATCTTAGAAATCGTCATTCGCGAATTCAGGAAAAAAGTGCATTTTGAAACCATGGGCTATAGTCCAGCAGAATTAAGCAAAATAGCCTCGGATTTCAAATCTCTCTATTTTTGTCAATAATTGGTTCTCAGAGCTGAATTTTCAAATTTGTGTTCAGTTAGTGATGCTCATGATGATGAATATCTTAGAAATCGTCATTTGCGAATTCACGAAAAAAGTGCATTTTGAAACCATGGGCTATAGTCCAGCAGAATTAAGCAAAATGGCCTCGGATTTCAAATCTCTCTATTTTTGTCAATAATTGGTTCTCAGAGCTAAATTTTCAAATTTGTGTTCAGTTAGTGATGGTCAAGATGATGAATATCTTAGAAATCGTCATTTGCGAATTCACGAAAAAAGTGCATTTTGAAACCATGGGCTATAGTCCAGCAGAATTAAGCAAAATAGCCTCGGATTTCAAATCTCTCTATTTTTGTCAGTAATTGGTTCTCAGAGCTAAATTTTCAAATTTGTGTTCAGTTAGTGATGCTCATGATGTTGAATATCTTAGAAATCGTCATTCGCGAATTCAGGAAAAAAGTGCATTTTGAAACCATGGGCTATAGTCCAGCAGAATTAAGCAAAATAGCCTCGGATTTCAAATCTCTCTATTTTTGTCAGTAATTGGTTCTCAGAGCTAAATTTTCAAATTTGTGTTCAGTTAGTGATGCTCATGATGTTGAATATCTTAGAAATCGTCATTTGCGAATTCACGAAAAAAGTGCATTTTGAAACCATGGGCTATAGTCCAGCAGAATTAAGCAAAATAGCCTCGGATTTCAAATCTCTCTATTTTTGTCAGTAATTGGTTCTCAGAGCTAAATTTTCAAATTTGTGTTCAGTTAGTGATGCTCATGATGTTGAATATCTTAGAAATCGTCATTCGCGAATTCAGGAAAAAAGTGCATTTTGAAACCATGGGCTAAAGTCCAGCAGAATTAAGCAAAATAGCCTCGGATTTCAAATCTCTCTATTTTTGTCAATAATTGGTTCTCAGAGCTGAATTTTCAAATTTGTGTTCAGTTAGTGATGCTCATGATGATGAATATCTTAGAAATCGTCATTTGCGAATTCACGAAAAAAGTGCATTTTGAAACCATGGGCTATAGTCCAGCAGAATTAAGCAAAATAGCCTCGGATTTCAAATCTCTCTATTTTTGTCAATAATTGGTTCTCAGAGCTAAATTTTCAAATTTGTGTTCAGTTAGTGATGCTCATAATTATCAATATCATAGAAATCGTCATTTGCGAATTCAGGAAAAAAGTGCATTTTGAAACCATGGGCTATAGTCCAGCAGAATTAAGCAAAATAGCCTCGGATTTCAAATCTCTCTATTTTTGTCAGTAATTGGTTCTCAGAGCTAAATTTTCAAATTTGTGTTCAGTTAGTGATGCTCATGATGTTGAATATCTTAGAAATCGTCATTCGCGAATTCAGGAAAAAAGTGCATTTTGAAACCATGGGCTATAGTCCAGCAGAATTAAGCAAAATAGCCTCGGATTTCAAATCTCTCTATTTTTGTCAATAATTGGTTCTCAGAGCTAAATTTTCAAATTTGTGTTCAGTTAGTAATGCTCATAATTATCAATATCATAGAAATCGTCATTTGCGAATTCACGAAAAAACTGCATTTTGAAAACATGGGCTATAGTCCAGCAGAATTAAGCAAAATAGCCTCGGATTTCAAATCTCTCTATTTTTGTCAGTAATTGGTTCTCAGAGCTAAATTTTCAAATTTGTGTTCAGTTAGTGATGCTCATGATGTTGAATATCTTAGAAATCGTCATTCGCGAATTCAGGAAAAAAGTGCATTTTGAAACCATGGGCTATAGTCCAGCAGAATTAAGCAAAATAGCCTCGGATTTCAAATCTCTCTATTTTTGTCAATAATTGGTTCTCAGAGCTGAATTTTCAAATTTGTGTTCAGTTAGTGATGCTCATGATGATGAATATCTTAGAAATCGTCATTTGCGAATTCACGAAAAAAGTGCATTTTGAAACCATGGGCTATAGTCCAGCAGAATTAAGCAAAATGGCCTCGGATTTCAAATCTCTCTATTTTTGTCAATAATTGGTTCTCAGAGCTAAATTTTCAAGTTTGTGTTCAGTTAGTGATGGTCAAGATGATGAATATCTTAGAAATCGTCATTTGCGAATTCACGAAAAAAGTGCATTTTGAAACCATGGGCTATAGTCCAGCAGAATTAAGCAAAATAGCCTCGGATTTCAAATCTCTCTATTTTTGTCAATAATTGGTTCTCAGAGCTAAATTTTCAAATTTGTGTTCAGTTAGTGATGCTCATGATGTTGAATATCTTAGAAATCGTCATTCGCGAATTCAGGAAAAAAGTGCATTTTGAAACCATGGGCTATAGTCCAGCAGAATTAAGCAAAATAGCCTCGGATTTCAAATCTCTCTATTTTTGTCAATAATTGGTTCTCAGAGCTGAATTTTCAAATTTGTGTTCAGTTAGTGATGCTCATGATGATGAATATCTTAGAAATCGTCATTTGCGAATTCACGAAAAAAGTGCATTTTGAAACCATGGGCTATAGTCCAGCAGAATTAAGCAAAATAGCCTCGGATTTCAAATCTCTCTATTTTTGTCAATAATTGGTTCTCAGAGCTGAATTTTCAAATTTGTGTTCAGTTAGTGATGCTCATGATGATGAATATCTTAGAAATCGTCATTTGCGAATTCACGAAAAAAGTGCATTTTGAAACCATGGGCTATAGTCCAGCAGAATTAAGCAAAATGGCCTCGGATTTCAAATCTCTCTATTTTTGTCAATAATTGGTTCTCAGAGCTAAATTTTCAAGTTTGTGTTCAGTTAGTGATGGTCAAGATGATGAATATCTTAGAAATCGTCATTTGCGAATTCACGAAAAAAGTGCATTTTGAAACCATGGGCTATAGTCCAGCAGAATTAAGCAAAATAGCCTCGGATTTCAAATCTCTCTATTTTTGTCAATAATTGGTTCTCAGAGCTAAATTTTCAAATTTGTGTTCAGTTAGTAATGCTCATAATTATCAATATCATAGAAATCGTCATTTGCGAATTCACGAAAAAACTGCATTTTGAAAACATGGGCTATAGTCCAGCAGAATTAAGCAAAATGGCCTCGGATTTCAAATCTCTCTATTTTTGTCAATAATTGGTTCTCAGAGCTAAATTTTCAAATTTGTGTTCAGTTAGTGATGCTCATGATGTTGAATATCTTAGAAATCGTCATTCGCGAATTCAGGAAAAAAGTGCATTTTGAAACCATGGGCTATAGTCCAGCAGAATTAAGCAAAATAGCCTCGGATTTCAAATCTCTCTATTTTTGTCAATAATTGGTTCTCAGAGCTGAATTTTCAAATTTGTGTTCAGTTAGTGATGCTCATGATGATGAATATCTTAGAAATCGTCATTTGCGAATTCACGAAAAAAGTGCATTTTGAAACCATGGGCTATAGTCCAGCAGAATTAAGCAAAATGGCCTCGGATTTCAAATCTCTCTATTTTGTCAATAATTGGTTCTCAGAGCTAAATTTTCAAGTTTGTGTTCAGTTAGTGATGGTCAAGATGATGAATATCTTAGAAATTGTCATTTGCGAATTCACGAAAAAAGTGCATTTTGAAACCATGGGCTATAGTCCAGCAGAATTAAGCAAAATAGCCTCGGATTTCAAATCTCTCTATTTTTGTCAATAATTGGTTCTCAGAGCTAAATTTTCAAATTTGTGTTCAGTTAGTGATGCTCATGATGTTGAATATCTTAGAAATCGTCATTCGCGAATTCAGGAAAAAAGTGCATTTTGAAACCATGGGCTATAGTCCAGCAGAATTAAGCAAAATAGCCTCGGATTTCAAATCTCTCTATTTTTGTCAATAATTGGTTCTCAGAGCTGAATTTTCAAATTTGTGTTCAGTTAGGATGCTCATGATGATGAATATCTTAGAAATCGTCATTTGCGAATTCACGAAAAAAGTGCATTTTGAAACCATGGGCTATAGTCCAGCAGAATTAAGCAAAATGGCCTCGGATTTCAAATCTCTCTATTTTTGTCAATAATTGGTTCTCAGAGCTAAATTTTCAAGTTTGTGTTCAGTTAGTGATGGTCAAGATGATGAATATCTTAGAAATCGTCATTTGCGAATTCACGAAAAAAGTGCATTTTGAAACCATGGGCTATAGTCCAGCAGAATTAAGCAAAATAGCCTCGGATTTCAAATCTCTCTATTTTTGTCAATAATTGGTTCTCAGAGCTGAATTTTCAAATTTGTGTTCAGTTAGTGATGCTCATGATGATGAATATCTTAGAAATCGTCATTTGCGAATTCACGAAAAAACTGCATTTTGAAAACATGGGCTATAGTCCAGCAGAATTAAGCAAAATAGCCTCGGATTTCAAATCTCTCTATTTTTGTCAGTAATTGGTTCTCAGAGCTAAATTTTCAAATTTGTGTTCAGTTAGTGATGCTCATGATGTTGAATATCTTAGAAATCGTCATTCGCGAATTCAGGAAAAAAGTGCATTTTGAAACCATGGGCTATAGTCCAGCAGAATTAAGCAAAATAGCCTCGGATTTCAAATCTCTCTATTTTTGTCAGTAATTGGTTCTCAGAGCTAAATTTTCAAATTTGTGTTCAGTTAGTGATGCTCATGATGTTGAATATCTTAGAAATCTTCATTCGCGAATTCAGGAAAAAAGTGCATTTTGAAACCATGGGCTATAGTCCAGCAGAATTAAGCAAAATAGCCTCGGATTTCAAATCTCTCTATTTTTGTCAGTAATTGGTTCTCAGAGCTAAATTTTCAAATTTGTGTTCAGTTAGTGATGCTCATGATGTTGAATATCTTAGAAATCGTCATTCGCGAATTCAGGAAAAAAGTGCATTTTGAAACCATGGGCTATAGTCCAGCAGAATTAAGCAAAATAGCCTCGGATTTCAAATCTCTCTATTTTTGTCAATAATTGGTTCTCAGAGCTAAATTTTCAAATTTGTGTTCAGTTAGAGATGCTCATAATGATGAATATGATAGAAGTCATCATTTGCGAATTCAGGAAAAAAGTGCAGTTTGAAACCATGGGCTATAGTCCAGCAGAATTAAGCAAAATAGCCTCGGATTTCAAATCTCTCTATTTTTGTCAATAATTGGTTCTCAGAGCTAAATTTTCAAATTTGTGTTCAGTTAGAGATGCTCATAATGATGAATATGATAGAAGTCGTCATTTGCGAATTCAGGAAAAAAGTGCAGTTTGAAACCATGGGCTATAGTCCAGCAGAATTAAGCAAAATAGCCTCGGATTTTAAATCTCTCTATTTTTGTCAATAATTGGTTCCCAGAGCTAAATTTTCAAATTTGTGTTCAGTTAGTGATGCTCATGATGATGAATATCTTAGAAATCGTCATTCGCGAATTCACGAAAAAAGTGCATTTTGAAACCATGGGCTATAGTCCAGCAGAATTAAGCAAAATAGCCTCGGATTTTAAATCTCTCTATTTTTGTCAATAATTGGTTCCCAGAGCTAAATTTTCAAATTTGTATTCAGTTAGTGATGCTCATAATTATCAATATCATAGAAATCGTGATTTGCGAATTCAGGAAAAAAGTGCATTTTGAAACCATGGGCTATAGTCCAGCAGAATTAAGCAAAATAGCCTCGGATTTCAAATCTCTCTAGTTTTGTCAATAATTGGTTCTCAGAGCTAAATTTTCAAATTTGTGTTCAGTTAGTGTTGGTCAAGATGATGAATATCTTAGAAATCGTCATTTGCGAATTCACGAAAAAAGTGCATTTTGAAACCATGGGCTATAGTCCAGCAGAATTAAGCAAAATAGCCTCGGATTTCAAATCTCTCTATTTTTGTCAATAATTGGTTCTCAGAGCTAAATTTTCAAATTTGAGTTCAGTTAGTGATGCTCATAATTATCAATATCATAGAAATCGTCATTTGCGAATTCACGAAAAAAGTGCATTTTGAAACCATGGGCTATAGTCCAGCAGAATTAAGCAAAATAGCCTCGGATTTCAAATCTCTCTAGTTTTGTCAATAATTGGTTCTCAGAGCTAAATTTTCAAATTTGTTTTCAGTTAGTGATGCTAATGATGATGAATATTTTAGAAATCGTCATTTGCGAATTCACGAAAAAAGTGCATTTTGAAACCATGGGCTATAGTCCAGCAGAATTAAGCAAAATAGCCTCGGATTTCAAATCTCTCTATTTTTGTCAATAATTGGTTCTCAGAGCTAAATTTTCAAATTTGTGTTCAGTTAGTGATGCTCATAATTATCAATATCATAGAAATCGTCATTTGCGAATTCAGGAAAAAAGTGCATTTTGAAACCATGGGCTATAGTCCAGCAGAATTAAGCAAAATAGCCTCGGATTTCAAATCTCTCTATTTTTGTCAATAATTGGTTCTCAGAGCTAAATTTTCAAATTTGTGTTCAGTTAGTGATGCTCATGATGATGAATATCTTAGAAACCGTCATTTGCGAATTCACGAAAAAAGTGCATTTTGAAACCATGGGCTATAGTCCAGCAGAATTAAGCAAAATAGCCTCGGATTTCAAATCTCTCTATTTTTGTCAATAATTGGTTCTCAGAGCTAAATTTTCAAATTTGTGTTCAGTTAGTGATGCTCATAATTATCAATATCATAGAAATCGTCATTTGCGAATTCACGAAAAAAGTGCATTTTGAAACCATGGGCTATAGTCCAGCAGAATTAAGCAAAATAGCCTCGGATTTCAAATCTCTCTATTTTTGTCAATAATTGGTTCTCAGAGCTAAATTTTCAAATTTGTGTTCAGTTAGTGATGCTCATGATGATGAATATCTTAGAAACCGTCATTTGCGAATTCACGAAAAAAGTGCATTTTGAAACCATGGGCTATAGTCCAGCAGAATTAAGCAAAATAGCCTCGGATTTCAAATCTCTCTATTTTTGTCAATAATTGGTTCTCAGAGCTAAATTTTCAAATTTGTGTTCAGTTAGTGATGCTCATAATTATCAATATCATAGAAATCGTCATTTGCGAATTCACGAAAAAAGTGCATTTTGAAACCATGGGCTATAGTCCAGCAGAATTAAGCAAAATAGCCTCGGATTTCAAATCTCTCTATTTTTGTCAATAATTGGTTCTCAGAGCTAAATTTTCAAATTTGTGTTCAGTTAGTGATGCCCATGATGATGAATATCTTAGAAATCGTCATTTGCGAATTCACGAAAAAAGTGCATTTTGAAACCATGGGCTATAGTCCAGCAGAATAAAGCAAAATATCCTCGGATTGCAAATCTCTCTTTTTATGTCAATAAAAGGTTCTCAGAGCTAAATTTTCAAATTTGTGTTCAGTTGGTGATGCTCATTATTATGAATTTGAAAGAAATCGTCATTTGCGAATTCACGAAAAAAGTGCATTTTGAAACCATGGGCTATAGTCCAGCAGAATTAAGCAAAATAGCCTCGGATTTCAAATCTCTCTATTTTTGTCAATAATTGGTTCTCAGAGCTAAATTTTCAAATTTGTGTTCAGTTGGTGATGCTCATTATTATGAATTTGATAGAAATCGTCATTTGCGAATTCAGCAAAAAAGTGCATTTTGAAACCATGGGCTATAGTCCAGCAGAATTAAGCAAAATAGCCTCGGATTTCAAATCTCTCTATTTTTGTCAATAATTGGTTCTCAGAGCTAAATTTTCAAATTTGTGTTCAGTTAGTGATGCCCATGATGATGAATATCTTAGAAATCGTCATTTGCGAATTCACGAAAAAAGTGCATTTTGAAACCATGGGCTATAGTCAAGCAGAATTAAGCAAAATAGCCTCGGATTTCAAATCTCTCTATTTTTGTCAATAATTGGTTCTCAGACCTAAATTTTCAAATTTGTGTTCAGTTAGTGATGCTCATGATGATGAATATCTTAGAAATCGTCATTTGCGAATTCAGAAAAAAAGTGCATTTTGAAACCATGGGCTATAGTCCAGCAGAATAAAGCAAAATAGCCTCGGATTTCAAATCTCTCTATTTTTGTCAATAATTGGTTCTCAGACCTAAATTTTCAAATTTGTGTTCAGTTAGTGATGCTCATGATGATGAATATCTTAGAAATAGTCATTTGCGAATTCACGAAAAAAGTGCATTTTGAAACCATGGGCTATAGTCCAGCAGAATAAAGCAAAATAGCCTCGGATTTCAAATCTCTCTATTTTTGTCAATATTTAGTTCTCAGAGCTAAATTTTCAAATTTGTGTTCAGTTGGTGATGCTCATTATTATGAATTTGGTAGAAATCGTCATTTGCGAATTTAGGAAAAAAGTGAATTTTGAAACCATGGGCCATAGTCCAGCAGAATAAAGCAAAATATCCTCGGATTGCAAATCTCTCTTTTTATGTCAATAAAAGGTTCTCAGAGCTAAATTTTCAAATTTGTGTTCAGTTGGTGATGCTCATTATTATGAATTTGATAGAAATCGTCATTTGCGAATTCACGAAAAAAGTGCATTTTGAAACCATGGGCTATAGTCCAGCAGAATTAAGCAAAATAGCCTCGGATTTCAAATCTCTCTATTTTTGTCAATAATTGGTTCTCAGAGCTAAATTTTCAAATTTGTGTTCAGTTGGTGATGCTCATTATTATGAATTTGATAGAAATCGTCATTTGCGAATTCAGGAAAAAAGTGCATTTTGAAACCATGGGCTATAGTCCAGCAGAATTAAGCAAAATAGCCTCGGATTTCAAATCTCTCTATTTTTGTCAATAATTGGTTCTCAGAGCTAAATTTTCAAATTTGTGTTCAGTTAGTGATGCCCATGATGATGAATATCTTAGAAATCGTCATTTGCGAATTCACGAAAAAAGTGCATTTTGAAACCATGGGCTATAGTCAAGCAGAATTAAGCAAAATAGCCTCGGATTTCAAATCTCTCTATTTTTGTCAATAATTGGTTCTCAGAGCTAAATTTTCAAATTTGTGTTCAGTTAGTGATGCTCATGATGATGAATATCTTAGAAATCGTCATTTGCGAATTCACGAAAAAAGTGCATTTTGAAACCATGGGCTATAGTCAAGCAGAATTAAGCAAAATAGCCTCGGATTTCAAATCTCTCTATTTTTGTCAATAATTGGTTCTCAGAGCTAAATTTTCAAATTTGTGTTCAGTTAGTGATGCTCATGATGATGAATATCTTAGAAATCGTCATTTGCGAATTCGCGAAAAAAGTGCATTTTGAAACCATGGGCTATAGTCCAGCAGAATTAAGCAAAATAGCCTCGGATTTCAAATCTCTCTATTTTTGTCAATAATTGGTTCTCAGAGCTAAATTTTCAAATTTGTGTTCAGTTACTGATGCTCATGATGATGAATATCTTAGAAATCGTCATTTGCGAATTCACGAAAAAAGTGCATTTTGAAACCATGGGCTATAGTCCAGCAGAATTAAGCAAAAAAGCCTCGGATTTCAAATCTGTCTATTTTTGTCAATAATTGGTTCTCAGAGCTAAATTTTCAAATTTTTGTTCAGTTAGTGATGCTCATGATGATGAATATCTAAGAAATCGTCATTTGCGAATTCACGAAAAAAGTGCATTTTGAAACCATGGGCTATAGTCCAGCAGAATTAAGCAAAATAGCCTCGGATTTCAAATCTCTCTATTTTTGTCAATAATTGGTTCTCAGAGCTAAATTTTCAAATTTGTATTCAGTTAGTGATGCTCATAATTATCAATATCATAGAAATCGTGATTTGCGAATTCAGGAAAAAAGTGCATTTTGAAACCATGGGCTATAGTCCAGCAGAATTAAGCAAAATAGCCTCGGATTTCAAATCTCTCTATTTTTGTCAATAATTGGTTCTCAGAGCTAAATTTTCAAATTTGTGTTCAGTTAGTGATGCTCATGATGATGAATATGATAGAAATCGTCATATGCGAATTCAGGAAAAAAGTGCAGTTTGAAACCATGGGCTATAGTCCAGCAGAATTAAGCAAAATAGCCTCGGATTTCAAATCTCTCTATTTTTGTCTATAAAAGGTTGTCAGAGCTAAATTTTCAAATTTGTGTTCTGTAAGTGATGCTCATGATTATCAATATGATAGATAGTCATTTGCAAATTCAAGAAAAAAGTGCATTTTGAAACCATGGGCTATAGTCCAGCAGAATTAAGCAAAATAGCCTCGGATTTCAAATCTCTCTATTTTTGTCAATAATTGGTTCTCAGAGCTAACTTTTCTAATTTGTGTTCAGTTACTGATGCTCATGATGATGAATATCTTAGAAATCGTCATTTGCGAATTCACGAAAAAAGTGCATTTTGAAACCATGGGCTATAGTCCAGCAGAATTAAGCAAAAAGCCTCGGATTTCAAATCTCTCTATTTTTGTCAATAATTGGTTCTCAGAGCTAAATTTTCAAATTTGTGTTCAGTTACTGATGCTCATGATGATGAATATCTTAGAAATCGTCATTTGCGAATTCACGAAAAAAGTGCATTTTGAAACCATGGGCTATAGTCCAGCAGAATTAAGCAAAAAAGCCTCGGATTTCAAATCTGTCTATTTTTGTCAATAATTGGTTCTCAGAGCTAAATTTTCAAATTTTTGTTCAGTTAGTGATGCTCATGATGATGAATATCTAAGAAATCGTCATTTGCGAATTCACGAAAAAAGTGCATTTTGAAACCATGGGCTATAGTCCAGCAGAATTAAGCAAAATAGCCTCGGATTTCAAATCTCTCTATTTTTGTCAATAATTGGTTCTCAGAGCTAAATTTTCAAATTTGTATTCAGTTAGTGATGCTCATAATTATCAATATCATAGAAATCGTGATTTGCGAATTCAGGAAAAAAGTGCATTTTGAAACCATGGGCTATAGTCCAGCAGAATTAAGCAAAATAGCCTCGGATTTCAAATCTCTCTATTTTTGTCAATAATTGGTTCTCAGAGCTAAATTTTCAAATTTGTGTTCAGTTACTGATGCTCATGATGATGAATATCTAAGAAATCGTCATTTGCGAATTCACGAAAAAAGTGCATTTTGAAACCATGGGCTATAGTCCAGCAGAATTAAGCAAAATAGCCTCGGATTTCAAATCTCTCTATTTTTGTCAATAATTGGTTCTCAGAGCTAAATTTTCAAATTTGTATTCAGTTAGTGATGCTCATAATTATCAATATCATAGAAATCGTGATTTGCGAATTCAGGAAAAAAGTGCATTTTGAAACCATGGGCTATAGTCCAGCAGAATTAAGCAAAATAGCCTCGGATTTCAAATCTCTCTATTTTTGTCAATAATTGGTTCTCAGAGCTAAATTTTCAAATTTGTGTTCAGTTACTGATGCTCATGATGATGAATATCTAAGAAATCGTCATTTGCGAATTCACGAAAAAAGTGCATTTTGAAACCATGGGCTATAGTCCAGCAGAATTAAGCAAAATAGCCTCGGATTTCAAATCTCTCTATTTTTGTCAATAATTGGTTCTCAGAGCTAAATTTTCAAATTTGTATTCAGTTAGTGATGCTCATAATTATCAATATCATAGAAATCGTGATTTGCGAATTCAGGAAAAAAGTGCATTTTGAAACCATGGGCTATAGTCCAGCAGAATTAAGCAAAATAGCCTCGGATTTCAAATCTCTCTATTTTTGTCTATAAAAGGTTGTCAGAGCTAAATTTTCAAATTTGTGTTCTGTAAGTGATGCTCATGATTATCAATATGATAGATAGTCATTTGCAAATTCAAGAAAAAAGTGCATTTTGAAACCATGGGCTATAGTCCAGCAGAATTAAGCAAAATAGCCTCGGATTTCAAATCTCTCTATTTTTGTCAATAATTGGTTCTCAGAGCTAAATTTTCAAATTTGTATTCAGTTAGTGATGCTCATAATTATCAATATCATAGAAATCGTGATTTGCGAATTCAGGAAAAAAGTGCATTTTGAAACCATGGGCTATAGTCCAGCAGAATTAAGCAAAATAGCCTCGGATTTCAAATCTCTCTATTTTTGTCAATAATTGGTTCTCAGAGCTAAATTTTCAAATTTTTGTTCAGTTAGTGATGCTCATGATGATGAATATCTAAGAAATCGTCATTTGCGAATTCAGGAAAAAAGTGCATTTTGAAACCATG